>WMED01025525.1:0-10999 GCA_019650415.1 Pipa parva
GGAAAGGGCGCTCATTCTCGCGAGCTTTCTTTCATGATAAATTTAATTCAGCAAAGTTCAATTTCAGAATGTTCAAGTGTCATTTCTGTTTTTAATTCTTGTAAAATTTCTGACAGAAGAAGGAACACCATTTACCATAAGTCCCAAAGCCTTCCTGATTGAGAAATGCGAATGTCCAATTATCTTGTCAGGTTAAGCAATGCTGACACAGCTTACATAGGCGAAATTTATTAAACTTGGAAAGACTGTTCAAGAGAAATCTTGCATTGTTCTTGCAAGATTTCTTTTGAGATCCGGGGGAGTTATTCACGAAGGTGCAAATTTGACTGTTGAATTCTCAAACAGCGGATTCCCATAGAAAATCTGCGATAGTTTCCCCATTGTAAAGTCATGACAATTTTTTAATGTTCATATTGTGACGATTTTCCCATAATAAAGTTGCGACTGCGACAATATTCTCATTATAAAGATGCGACTGTGACAGTAGCGGCCTATTGCGACTGTCTTTATCTGGCAAATTCGCACTTATATGCAACAATTCAGACAATTCAGTGAATAACCCTCTCGGCGAGTTTTTCTATCCCGATTTTTCAAACTTTTTGATGGAAAGGTAGCCATGCTACTAATGTAAAGTACGGCGACCTTTCTATCAAAAAAATTTTTTTTAAAAATCGAGATTGAAAAACTCGATCTTGAGAAATCTCGCGAAAACAATACAAGATTTCTCCTGAGAAACTCGGAAAGACCCAGAGTGGTTTTTCCCGAGTTTAATAAATTTCGCTCTTGTACAGTGTAATATTAAAAGCTAGAATGTTAGGTAAGAAATCATGTGATTACATGAAATTATTATGAAATAAATTGTCCAGTTGCACTTTCCAAATGAAGGCATTTCTGAAAATAAAGTTCCACTCTTTCCCATGCGTCGTTTCTTTATATTTTATGTTGCTGTTGCTATTTCTTTCTCTGGTAAGGTCATACTTAATACATATCATTATCCTCTGAAAATGGATAACGTGTGTAATTAACATCAATGATGTCACTGGGGTAGCAAAATGTCTTAAATACCAGTTAAGCCAGTATATTTCTTCACTGCCTTTTATAAGCCATTAGCACTTGTATTCATGCAGCTATAATGAAAATGCAAGTGTTGACTGATAAAAATGATGTAAATAGGTTAGGAAGGTATTCATTTGATTTGGTATATATTTAAGAGCTGTTTCTGGGGGAAGTGGGGACACCACTCGCTTAAAGTCACCTAACAGATATCATCTGAATACGAGGAATTTATTTAGGTTGACCTTTAGTAAACATAGTAACATAGTAACATAGTTTATAAGGCTGAAAAAAGACACAAGTCCATCCAGTTCAGCCTATAACTGTTGAGTTTGCACACATTAGCTCTATTTTCTATAAATGATGGCTATAATTCATTTATATCTTACACACCAGGTAGATGGAAATGTGTTTAGATTGTTTTATATATTAATTAAATGTGTAGGAGAGCAGCTTGAAGGATAACTGAAGTATGACACTGGTGGGCAATGTAAACGCTAGCCCATTAGCAAATGATTAGTTAAAACAACCAAAATCACTTTACTGAGGCTTACTTCAATGCACTCAGATCCTTTGTTTCACACTGAAATGAAGGACTTGTGCACTAATGGATCCAGGGGCTTAGGACTGCCCCTTCCTTTGCACCATTCATAGACTAATTCCCAGGAGACATATCCAGGGTGTGCTTATTGGGGTTTATTGCTGGTCACACCACTAACAGTACATTCTTATAGAGCCTCTTTAAAAGCTTAGTAGGACAGTTCTGAAAACATACTGTACCTACGTTAACAAATAATAATAATACAAAAAAAACCCCAAAAACATAAATGATGTAATATTAAACTAAATAAAAAAGCAATACATATCTAAAGAATGAAAAAAAAAATGAGGGTAAAATATTAATCATATTTAATAAGTGTTTAAATATGAAGTTTTCCCTGTGTTGTTCTAAAATGTAAAAATAATTTAAGGTAAAAAAAAAAAATCCCATTTTAAAACATAAGGGTCTCATCTACAATAGGTATAGTTGACTTGTGGTTCTGTTCAAATGTCGTCTGTGGAAGTGTGTATGAGTCAGGTGACAGGGAAGATGACAGAGAGAAACACTGTATAAAGGTACATTATTTAATACATTTATATTTACTAAACGTTTATTACATTAGCACAACCTAAATTAGTATTAGTTTTGAGGTGACAGGTGCACTTTAAGTTGACTGATTTGGTCATTGCATAACAACCTTAGAGCATGAGTAGGAGCTAATAATCTATTTTACTGATCAGCTTTCAGATTTTGAGGAATTCATTTCATTTACTCAGGTTGGCCAGTTGTTTGGGCACTACACATTTTAACCGTCCATGTTTCTGACCAAATTCTTTATTGACAGTATACGGCTTGCCATCCTTGTCCATATGGGACACATCGGAAAACAACAATAATCCTGATAGGTTTAATTAAGCTTGGTAATGACTTTCTGCTACAAAGCAATGCATTAATGAACACATAGCAACATACACATTAGCCTTTCTTTGATGCTCTCTAAATTACATGCTGATGGGTGATAGACACAGGAAATGACACACTTTGCCAGTATGAGACCTATTTCAATGGGTTTCTATTAATACCATTAACAGCTGAGCATGCCGTTTTGATACATGATACGCATACCCCATAGTTAAAGTAACTTTCTTTCATTATTTCCTTCCTGTCACATCTGCAGCTGTGAAAAATATTTACAACCACCATTTAAATAACATTAGTATTGGAGTGATTTTGCCATAGACATTTAAGGGCCTATTCATGGATGGCCAAAAAGTCACATATTCCCCATATTTTGGTATATGCGATGTGGTGAATTTGCGACCAATTTGGATGCATAGAACAGTTTACAGAGCGCTTCGTACCACTTCGCTTGCGCAGGTAAATTGCCAGGTCATCAAGCATTTGGAGTCAAGGTGTATTCGGCAAGGTATTCGGCAAGGTGTATTGTGTCGCATTCACCAGTTTTACTTTGCCATCTCAAAGTGGCAAATTAGGGGGCAGATGACAGGGCTCCTACTATCTGACTGACTATGCAATTGATGGCTACTGATGCCATCTTGGCAAGGGGAATTTAGTCAATAAGGAGTAGAGAATTAGTGGCAGAGCGTAGCAACCTGAACCTATAGTAAAGAGAATTCACTGTGACAGTCGAATTTTCACTTTGATGAATAATTCCCTTAAATATACACATTCTACAAATCTACATATTCCTGCAGAGTCATACAAGTGTAGGGGTTCATGGGTATTCTTCTCTGCTAATTTCATTTTCCCTCTGTTTTATCTCCCGTCACAGCCTGTAGTTCTGAATCAGTAGCAAATCCCTGTATAAAACCATGCAATATCCTTCTCTTGGGAACGTCAAACAATAGGGCATGACCTCTCAGGTGGCTACATTTTTTCCATTAACGTTTTAGAATTGTACAATTGCCACATGTACTTGCACAAGAAAAACAAAGGTAAAGTGTAAATGTATTATACACTCCTAATTAGCTGTGTGGCATATGTCACTTTCAAGGTTTTAGCTTAGTTGGTATACACTTTACTTCTGTCTATGGCACTTACATTGAGATATTTATTTATATGTATTGGGAAAGGGGGGGGGGGGGGGGGGTTGACTGGGTGACCTGAGGATTCTCCTGTTTAAAAACTAACATTTAGAATAACGATTGTCTGGTTGATGGGGGAACTGTCTGTTTAAGTGATACCATAAACTTAGCGTTCTGGTGAATACCACAGGAACCCCGATCCCATATATTATCATCATTGAGCTAAGGTTTGCAGAGCTGGAGGTTTTTGCAGAGAGTTAAATACTGTGCTGCTTTCCCTAAGTGATGCATTCTTAAGTGATTTAAGAGTTTAACTCAGAGGTCGGCATTCTTCTCCGAGGAGGGAGCCATTTCTCTCCCTCCTCCACCTCTGTCAATTGATCGGGATCCGCACAGGGGGAGGAGCTTGCGGGGTCCCGATCACATGACCTTAGACGTCCCATCACAAGAGACGGCAAAGGCCGGGGGTGGGTGGGAAGGCAGCTCAGTCGGAGCCACACGCCGTGGCAAAAGAGCCAAATATGGCTCGCGAGCCGTGGTTTGCCGACTGCTGGTTTAACTAAAGGGAGGTTAACTGTAAGGGTTTTGGAACTGTAGATGAGGAGAAGGAGGGTGCTGGTGGAAACCACACTGAACTTGGCGCTAGCTGTCTTAGGGCGCAGAGTCTAAGATACTCTCCAGTATTCACCTTTACTGGACTCCTCTGCTGAGAGTACCCAGGTCGCGGCCCCTAAGTCAGCTGTTCAGTGATGGTTACAGAAATGGTCAAAGTACAGGACACAGGAGCAGATACCGGGCACAGGACTCTGATACAGGATACTAGACACAGGTACGGGTGCAGTTGCAGGACACTGGTACTCGGGACACTGGTACCGGGACACTAGTAAAAGACACAGGACTCTTGTGCAGGAACAGGACTCTGGTACTGGTAAAGGATAACTCCCACGTAAGCAAGAATAAGCAGATAAAGGCAATACTAAATGCTTAAACAGGATACAGACTAAGCCCCAAATACAATGAAGAAACTGTATTTTAAAATTGGGTGCCATAGATGGAGTGCGTCTGCCTTATATAGGCAGAGAGGCAGTCGCGCTCCTGACGTCACGGCGGGCGCGCCTCCTGTGCGTGCGCACAAAGCGCCGGCAGTGCATGGCGTGCGCGCACTAACATAGGAGACCCGGCGCTGGACCGGACGCCGGTAAGTATTCCTTACATTAACAAAGAAGAGCAACAATAACATCAGCTTCTCAGGACGCTGGCTGGACACTCCCTGCTTGCTGATATGTAAACCTTGCTTCTTTGTATGTTATTTGTAATTTATTTTTCACCTTTAGTGTTTAAACACTATGTATACGTATACTCCCTACTTGTCTGTTGTATTTGTGTGTTGTGGGCTCAGTGTTCCCTAAGCTTATCCATTCTTTTAACCCCTCCCCCACCTGATCTACCATATTCTGTACATATTTCTCCATCACTGCTCCAGTCTACTCACACTGTCCACTATACACTCTCTTCTCTTTCCTGCAGAATAGTTCACCTCCCTCCCCCAGACACCCAATACAATCACAGTTTAAAACCTCTTCCCACATACTTTCCCTTTTTACTCTGCTACTACTTGTTGCAGGGAATACTATGTCCCCCAATTCTGGCCTCTTTTTCATACCTTTTTCATGCACGTTCCTTCGCTAATAAAGCCACATTAATTCATGATCTGTTCTTCTCCACCTCACTTCACCTCCTAGTGCTAATAGAAACCTGGCTCTCCCCTCATGATGCTGTTACCGAATCTTCATTGGCTCATGGAGGGCTCTCCTTTTCCCACACTTCGCATCTCGTGGGACATGGTGGTGGAGTTGACCTTCTCCTTGCCTCCTGTTGTCGCTTCAAACTCATCAGCATCCCTCCCTGCTTCTCTTTTTCTTCCTTTGAGGTTCATGTTGTCCAATTTTTCTATCCAATAACTTTGCATTTTGCTGTGATATACAGGCCACCCTCTGCATCCTCACCTACTGCCTTACTCTCAGACTTTGAATTCTGGCTCTCCTTTTTTCTGTCTAATGATAGTCCTGCATTATTTATGGGGAATTTCAACTGCGATATTAATGACCCCTCTCTGTCTTGGCCTTCACATCTTCTCCATCTAATCTCCTCATTTGACCTTGAACAGTGGACCAACTCTAGCACCCACAACGATGACCATTATCTAGATTTGAAAAACTAAAACTCTACTACAAAAAACGAATGTAGAAAAATGTGAAACATTTGTGAAATGTGAAATGTAAAAAAATATTACTAAGAAGAATGGTTGAAATCAAAATTAAATACACAATAAAAATATATACAAAAATCCAAAAAAAGTCCAAAACCTAAATGTGTGCGGCTCTTCACCTTGGGGATATACCTTCAATACCCACTCGTGAGTAAAACTCCAAAGTAAACTGTAAAAAAGCGCACACAGTGGCCACTAATAGTGCCTGCATGATGCACCCATTTGACTCCTGAGGAAGCTGCAAGCAAAACGGCGAAACGCATAGAGCAAGGATTTCATAATGTTTTTTCAAGGACAACTACATACTTTCATGCTGTTTTAGGGGGTTATTCCACTGGAGATGCAAAAGGTGGTAATGCAACTTAATGAACACACTACATGTTTCGGATGAAATACACTTTATCAAATGTGTCTGTAACAGTAATACTTTCTTAAATGTACAGTATGCAATATTTATACTATGGCAGTTACAAATATTGTACAGTTATTACGGCATAAACATGTATTTTACGCATTTTTATTTAATGGGAGTAGTGAATTAAGATGTACAATAAGCCTACAAATTCGTTTTCTCTGGCATGTTTGGAGTTTACCCTTAGAAAATCTATTCTTTTGCAGTTTACTGAAGTAGTGAACAAAATTGGTGACAAATCTGTATGTGATTAATGCTCATAATTCCCCCAATATTATTTGCTCATCTATTATGGTGGTCGCTCATCTGTCAATAAATATATCATTTTAATTCACAGCATGCAACAAAATAATGATAATCTACACCCCCTTTCTGGCAAAGCTGCAGACCATTGTTTTTCTAATCTGTAATGACTTTAGCTGCATTTGGATTTGTTAAGGCAAAATTAGGGGCAAAAAATCATAACATATTTTAGATACTTAAGTAATTCTCCCACGTGAAAACTGAAAACAATTATTTCATTGATGCAGATCATTCCCAGCATTCTTTTTCCCAGCCATCTGCAGAACCAAATATCAGAGCGCTTAACATCTGTCTCTGGAATGTAACCCGTCTACTGTACTCACGTCAGTGATCCTGCTTTGTAGTAACCGTGGTTTATCACTTTAAGAAATATGCTGCAAGAAGATGTAAAATAATTTGAAGGGAACTTGCAGTAGAAAATACTTCCACTAAGAACATGTAACATACATTGGGGGTTATTCACTAAGGTGCGAATTCGACTGTCGAATTCGCAAACAGCGGATTCCGCATAGAAAATCCGCTACAATTTCCCCATTGTAAAGTTGCGACAATTTCCCCATAATAATGTCGCGACTACGACATTATTTTCATTATAAAGACGCGACTGCGACAGTAGCAGCCTAATGCGACTGTCTTTATCTGGCGAATTCACACCTATACGCAACAATTCGGACTTTAGTGAATAACCCCCATAGTCTGTAGGAGCGAGGTCATGACTGCATCAGTAAGACATCTCTTGCATAGTGTAGCATCCCTAATTCACCCATTCAATATGGCAAAGTATAACTGGCAAAAGCAACAGACCACGCCTTGTCAAATTCACTTCACGACAGACTCCAATGCACCAAATCCATCATTTTACAATTCTTCTAAAGCAGCGGTTCTCAACCTTTTCGGCCGGCGACCCCGGCCCTGACGTCATCACGTCGCGCGTCACGTGGTGACGTTTGCGGCTGACGTCACCCGCAGGAACCCTTATAAGAAGGGTTCCTGCGGCACTTCCGGGAGTCGGAGGCGGTTCTCGACCCCCGTGGGACGGCCTCGCGACCCCGGCGGGGGTCGCGACCCACAGGTTGAGAACCGCTGTTCTAAAGAGAATGAGATTAAAATACCAAGTCGAAATATTAAACATTGGTATAACAACCAAAAACCTTCTGAATGCTAAATATATATATATATATATATATATATATATATATATATACTGTATACAGTATATATATATGTTTACATGAGCAAAAAAGTTCAATGAATCCAAATCTACAAATTAAATTCCTGCATTCATTTCATCCCTGTGGAGGTATGTGAACTTCTTTAACTTGAAATCTGGCTCATATTTTTGTGACCAGTAAGTAACCCTGCCCCAAAATAGCCAGAGATTAATAATAGAAAACAGGGAGACTGCTCCATCCTGCACTGTTGTAAAGCAGGGGGAGAGTGTGCCTTTTCCCCCTGCAGTTCTCACTTGTCTGTGTGCTGTACAAATAAGTTGCAGGACACAGGTGCAGTCTGATCTCCCCATGGACCCCCCCAGCAATGTCAGTGGATATGGACGTCAGGATCTATTGATAATGCACAACTATGAGGTTTTGCAGGAAACAAAGAATTCTGGGAAATGATTTGATTTCCTCTGCTGTTTATTGATGTTGATATGTGTAATACTTTAATACTATTTGAACTTCTAATACTGGTAATCCTTAACTTTATATTATTGTATCTTCATTTTTCTACGCGTTAGTTGGGAAAAACTGAAAAAGAAAAGCAAGCTTTGCCTCCAGTTGTTACAGGGGGTTTTGGCTTATTGTCACTTTCATTCTTAGCGCAGCAAAGAATTAAAACAAAAAAGCACATGCACATTTGAATAACGGTGCCCTTTCTGCTTGTTGTAAGCTAAGGTTGTTACAGTTCAGGACCAGCCATGCGGTCACCGTCACAAATTGATTTAACCATCAATTGCTGCAGTCATTAAAACCGCTAGAAGTCCCAGCCAAGTTGATGAATTGCAAGTGAATGTGAAATGAGATTCAGAGTTCCTTTCCCACCGTCTAATATCAATGCTTTTGTGTTCCCTGAAAAGTAAAGGGTCGGAGGTTCAACATGAAGTTCAACAATAGGCTCAGCCAAATGAGAGGGCCCTATTCACACTGGAATTCTGAAGAGCACTTAACTGTAAATGTACTTTCCACATTTTGTAAAGGAATATTTATTTTTTGACGGTCCCAGGCACAGTATTTTTATCAGCAATTCAGAGAAGCTTCCTCAGGCTAATAACAAGAAAGATCAGTCTTATTTAGAAAAGAACAAATGGTATTTTATAATGCCATAACTTTATTCAACAATAGTTTAACCACACAAGATGGAAACAGTATGTGAATCTTTATATTTAGTAACTAATGGAACCTCCTTGGCAGCTGATTAGACCTGCCTGGTGATTAGGATGTATTTGACCTAATTGTCTATACAACACTTTTTCAATTCATGTGTTTTTTGGGATGTCTTTATTCAAAATTGCACGCTTCAATGTATGACACAACCAGGGGCAGAACTCCATGGGTTGAAGTCCAAGCAGCTCTGCTATATCACTTCCCCCACCCTGAGCCCGGTGTTAGTGTTGTCTATTAAATAATACTTTCTTTATTATTAGAACCAACAGTAGATTTAATCAGATTATGGAGGTA
This sequence comes from Pipa parva, assembly GCA_019650415.1. NCBI lineage: Eukaryota > Metazoa > Chordata > Amphibia > Anura > Pipidae > Pipa > Pipa parva. The sequence goes on from WMED01025525.1 coordinate 9,302, forward strand.
TCTGTGCAGAAACCTAAATAATTACAAAAAGTTTACAAAATACAGATGCAGTAGACTTTAATTTGGAATATGATTCTCTTAACCATGAATAAATAGTATACTCTTTAGTTCCTTATACATAGGAGGATTAATTGGCAGGGCACCAATCCAGTGTCGGACCAGTCAGCCGGGATCCGGGGAAATTCCAGGTGGGTATTACAGGCCAGCCCAACAGTATAGGTGAGGGGAGGCTGCACCTATCTTCTTTGGGAGGCCATTCTAAGGGTAGCCTGTTTTTTCATATAAAGTAATCTAACCCTGGGGGTTATTGGCTAAAGTGAGAATTTAACTGTTGAATTCTCAAACAGCGTATTCCCATATCAAATCCGCGACTGCATCAATTTTAAATTTACAAACATGATGATATTCCCATTGTAAAGTTGTGACTGAGACAAAAACAGTTTATTTTGACCGTCTTTAGCTGGAGAATAAACACCAATAACCCCCTCTGTCTTAAGCCCCTATCCCAAATGTCCACCAGGCCCAGGACACTTGAAAACATGGGTCCACTATGCTCCTCAGTGGGGTCCACTGCTACCCAAATACACAGAAGATCCTTCATCACACCTCTAAGGCAAGCTATTTCCAGACCTACCCTACCACAGACCTACAGGGTCTAAGAGACAGGGTCCCTACACCTTATTGGTAGAGGCCCTAATCTAAAAGGCTTCCTACTCCACAGTAGCACAAAGCAGCTTAAAGTGGGTTACTGAATCAGTATATGGGTTCTAAGGTGTGTTGTAAATATTGGTAATACCGGCCTGCTACTTTCCTAGTGGTTGCTAGATGGATTGCCTTATCAAGGAATTAGTAAATCTGAGAGCAATTTAACTCTGGATATTGCTGACATGGCTATAACTATCTAAAGGTTTCAAATCTAATGAGCACTCAGGTGAGTCTGGTTGTTAAATAGTGCTCTTCATCTCTTTTTTAAAATATTTTTTAATATGAATCTGCCATGGTGAAGGAATAGCATTAAGTAACATCATTAAATAGTGACAACCCCTGGGAAAATAGCAACAAGTTATCATTTTCATTGTTAAATTGTAAAGCTCTATAAATGAACGATCCGCCGGAAAATTTCCATAATACGCCTGAAATTATATCTAAACAATATCAGTCTTTATAGACTTTAACATTATGCGAAAAATAATGATGTACTATAAGCTTCTGCTCTTGTTTATAATCGCTAATGAAATTTGCAGTATGCTGAAACCATTGACTGTATAAAAGCGATTTTCAAACTAGTTGATGTAGTTAAAGCGCACACTGCTTCCAGCGAGCATAAACTGTCACTTTCATTCACAGAACTAGCCAGTGCAGCCAGTAAATGTATAACAATGGGAAAATTGATTTAATGCATGGTTGACATTGATCAAAATGTGCAGTAGCCTTCAAATTGGAAGACTGGTTTCTGATATAATTAGTTACAAGCCCTGTGTTATAGCCGGAAAGTTTAGAAATACACTATCGATGTGCCCCGCTGAGTCAGTCCTAAAGCAAAGATCTTTTTTTTAAGGTCATCTGTTACTTAGCAACAATGGTTAAGCACACTGCAATGGGAAGTTCAGTAACCTCTTTGTCCAATGTTGATGTAACGCACAGGGAGTTTTATGAGGGAAACAAACTTGGAATACATATGTTAACATTGTTTAAAAA
>WMED01025526.1:0-10999 GCA_019650415.1 Pipa parva
CCTTGTTTCTATGGTAAACAGACTCCAGCAAGAGAGCAGTTTATATACTACACTGGGTTCAAACAAAAACACCCCACAAGCAGCAAAAAAAAAAATAAAAAAAAAAATGACAAACTAAAATTATCTCCATCTACAACATTTACTCAGAAGAACCGTCGAGGAGAGGAAAGCGTGAAGAGGAATGATCCATAAAGTGGCCGAAAGTCGACTTCGACTAAATGGCTAATCATCATCATAACATTTAAGTTGGGAAAAAAATGCAGAACTTGGGAGTTAAAACTTCTTAAACATATCCTTTGTCAATGATAAGGAATAAAAAAAACCTGTATAAAGAGGGGTGGGAGCTGCATACCTTTGGTTCAAAACACAAACAAATGACACAGCATGGCTAGGCTGATCAGACTCTTCTGTCCAGACTCCCAGACATAAACAGCAAAACCACTGATCTATTGTATAGATTGTGTGTCTATTTAGGACAATGTGCTAGTCTGCCCTTGCACAAATTGGGGTAAATTACTGTGTACTGTGAATAAAAACTAGAGCCCATATACCTGCTCCAGCCACACCATGGGTAAAATGATACATTACCTCCCAAAGGGCAAGGCTCCAGTTTGCACAGCATGCGTTTTTCACATTCGATAAACGTACATCTAGCAAAACCTTGCCCCGAGCCCCCATTCTCTTACATGTGCCGCCATTGTAAACCAGTTTTATCACCATATGTTTTACCAAAAGAAATTTGGGGGGGGGGAAAGCCATTTTCTCTTGATAAAATGCATGGTAACAAAACCAGAAGCAGCGGTGCAGGAAAGTGAAATGTTCTTGCACATGTGTATGCAGCAGTAACTCATAACAAGGACTTGCCCTTTTAATATTAAAGGAACATTAAATTCTCTGATTTATTGTGCAGAAAATATCTGTTTATCTGTTGCAACTGAATGTTTCAAAATACCGCAAAACTATGGAATTATTCTTAATAAAGTGTAACACTTCTCTATTTCACAGTTTATCATCCATACGGATTAAAATGTTTTCACCTGCAGTTAAACAGGACAAAAAAGTCCAATCAGATGCAAGCAAATGAGCTGGACCTACAGGTACAAAATCAAATAATTTCTAAGAGATAACAGGAATTTTGTACAACCTTATCAACATAAATAATTCTGCTGTGTTTCTAAGTGTACAAAAATTAAAGTGCACCTGTCACCTCAAAACAAATACTAATTTAGGTTCTATTAATGCAGCGGTTCTCAACCCCGGTAGGGGTCGCACGACCATGCCACGGGGGTCGAGAACTGCTGCGGCCCCCCGAAGCACCCTTTTAATAAGGGTTCCTGTGGGGTGAGCAAAACAATAGATTTTCGGCACTCCCGTGGGTAAAAACAACAAACTTTTATTTAATGAAGTTAAAAGCAGATCATAGTAACAAAGTTAAAATCAAAGGCGGTTCCAAGCACCCCCTAACGCGTTTCGTGGGCAGGAGCTCTGCTGCAGCTATCCTACTGGCCAGAGAGTCATTCAGTGTAGGCCGCAGATGCGACCTGAAAAATGTCAGACCGGGTCCGCAGACTGCACTGAAGGACCACTCACTCACTGGTGGTGGTGGTTGGGGGGGAGGAATCAAAGATAGCAGCGATGGCTATGACACACATGCCATAGGTTCGCCATCGCTGGCCTATTAGCACAGAGCTCCAGATAAAAAAAAAAAAAAAAAAAGCATAAAATGAAATTGAATATAGTAATGTTATGAAAACTGCTCAAGTCACCATAAATTGTAAAGTTGCTTTTAATTATCTATTTAAGTAAAAATTTTTCTATTTGCAAAAGTCTCTTACTGTGTCAACAATTGTCCCTTCTACTTAAGCTACAATAGAAGATAGCCAGCCACTGGAATACAATAAACAAGGATGCACAGCAAAACCAAGAGAATGGTAGCATATAGCTGTGTTAGTATACAGCTTGAGGGCCACAAATATCCCAAACCAAGATGAGAGAAGTTCTGTCTGCTTCCTACAGACATGCTAAAATAAAGATCCTTTTCACATTAATTTGCATAACTCCTCCTCTGTTCAAAAACTTTTTCCAAGGCTTCCAGTCACCTTTTTAAATAAAAGGAACGGCACTGTAAAACATGCTTTAACAAAAGTGGCTCTAGTTAATCAAGACGGATTCTGCAAAACCAGCATTCAAGTGACAAAAAAATGCTCATATCTATTGAAAGTCCTGTAGGAAGTTTAACAAGCACAGAAGCAGTTTTACATCTTCACTTGCTCAAGTCACTGAAAATCCCACAGGAAGTGAAGAGGATAGCATTGATGCAGTGAAGGACAGATCGGCTTGATAACGAGGGCAACAGGTAGTACTGAAGCCAGTAAACCCCCATCGGTAAGTATTCCCCCCCACATAATCACCCCTAGTCTTAACGAGCTTTAGTTCTTTAATGCTAGGTTCACACAGCGCATATATGCGCTGCGCTTTTAGAAAAGAGAGTCTAGAAAATACACCAGCATATTTCTGTCCGGCGTATTTTCTAGATGCGCTTTTCCATTGTACTTACCCACCTCAGTGTGAACGCTTCCTCTGCGTTCACAGCTCCTGCTATCTGGCCACATTCTTCATGCAGCACATATACGCTGGCAAAAATGTGGTCAAGCATTGAAAGTCTGTTTGATGGCTTTACTTTGTCATATTTGAAAAACCATGTGCAGTAAAAGACTTACGTCACTGGCAGATTAACCATTTTGAGGTGGACGTTAAAAAAAGTTACTGGTATTGAAATCAACAGGAGGCAGTTTACATGTATTGTCAGCAGTTTCAATGCCACAAAGAAAATTAAAAAATATGACTCCCCTGCCATTGCCCTTATAGTAACATTTCTGCCATTCTTATCTCCAGTACTTTGCTGATAAACTGACCAGGCTGCACTGATGAAAACAGAGGCTTGTTTATTTAACAGCAGCCTGAGTCAGGCTATCTTCCCATTATAAAAACCATCCTGTACTTCAGTCATAAAGTGAAGGTGGGATTGGTGAGTTTGTAAAGAAGTGACAGGCAGAAGCACAAAACCTAGCAATTCTTCACAACCAATGTAAATAAGCACCTTTAATATTTGATTCTATACTATGAGCCTGTATTTTCTACCAAAAAAAAAATCTTCTAATGAAAATATATTAAAGCAAACTTGGACATGATTAGAAAGTGAATACACTTTGGCTTTATGACTGCATTGAGTTTGAAACATATGATACATTGCCAGCATTATAGCTGGAATGCAAGCCAACTCACTTCCAGACATATGCATCCACTATACCTACTACCAACAATGGTTGAATTTTTCAATATACATATATGTGTAACAACATAAAATCACAGAACCCACTATTACTGGCTGCTGTTTGTGCTAAATAGAGCACAAGGAGAGGGGGAAAAAAAATAGACCAGCAGCCGTCCCTTAAAATACATTTTTTATATTTATAGCCAAAACGCTGCAGCATATACAGTAGACAAACAGGGCTGAGCCCGTCACATTTTACCAACATGCTGGGATTCAAAATAATCATAGGCAGAAAATAGTGTTATAGTCTTGGATTGATCTTTAGTAAAAGACTTACGTATTCTATGGCTTTTAAATGTTTCCCAATATGTGTATGAAACATGTACATTAATGAATGTTTGTAATACTAGAACCCCACCCAACATCAATGATACACATATGAGAAATAATTTAATTACCCATCTTCAAAGTGAGGAAGATGGATATATTATACAGCACAATAATGCATGCACAATGTGTCTTTTAGTTAATATAATAAACATGCATATAGTACACAACAGCTGTTTTTGCTATTAATACAATGCAAAGTTGTAACTAGTGATCCAGTTAACATTCCCACTAGCCAAACAACTTATTTTTTATTAATCTCCAACATAAAAGTGCTAAATAAAATATACCTTATTATAAACACGACCAACATAACCAACCACCACATTTTGAAAATCAAGAGATGCAAGATTAAGAAAAGTGAAATTAGTCTGAATTGTTGGACACGTGGGGAATTGACTCCCCTGTGCCTGTGTGAACGCCAGACACCCAGATCTCTTACCGGGAAATGCTGTGTGGCATGCACATGGAACACCCTTCCGGGTTTAGGAATCCACATTGTGTTATTGTAGCAGATGGAGCACAGCGTTTAAATGGACAAAGTTAAAAAGCCAAATTACACACCAATATACATTCCCTAAGCAGGAAATCACCAGGCTGCACAACCCTATGCGATCACAACTAGAGGAGTCCCCCCAAACCCTCGCCAGCTGCACAGCATTACCTGTACCTCTTTATATACAAGATCACAACTAGAGGAGTCCCCCCAAACCCTCGCCAGCTGCACAGCATTACCTGTACCTCTTTATCTACACGATCACAACTAGAGGAGTCCCCCCAAACCCCAGTCCTCGTCAGCTGCTACCAAAAACATACCATTATACTTAGTCGGTAATTGTAGTTTAACACTAATCGGACAAGAAAAAGTTGAAAAACTTAGTTTGAAATAATTATGTATGTAACAGCACGTTAACCAGCAGGCAAGCCCATGCCTCCACGTGTCTGCTGAATCCCCCGGCCCAAAAGGGGCCTGAGCTCCAGCAAGTTATGGGGTTTGTTATAATAAGTAATGGGGAGTGGGAGGACATGTTAGCGCTCAGTAACACAGTACTACACCCCGCAGTAGCGGCCTGGCTCGGGCGGATCCTGCAGACACGCGTGCATCCCATCCACGTGTCACCGGTAGCCAGGAAATACAAGCCGCACAAGAGCCGGCAGCCACCGCGACACACAGCACGGGCCTCTAACAAGTCCAGCGAAACTATTGGAGTACCTGGAGAGGGCCGCCGGCGGTGAAGAGCTCCATTCCTCCGATGGTTAAAGTCTCCTCTCCAGCTCCCCAGCACACCGCCATCTTGGCCCCTGAACTCCGGTGCTTTGCCGGCAGACCCAGTAAGAACACGTGGTACTTGCCGCATGGGAGGAGGCGGAGTCTCAGCCCTAGTCATTGCCAGAAATAGACAGCTAATACAGTACATTGGGTGGGGACGAGCGGCCATATTTGTTGAGGCAATGCTATGTTTCTAACTAATGACAGCAGCAGGCACCTTATGGAATGGCACATGTTATTGCTGTGTTATCTGTCTGTCAGTCATGCTGTAATTGTAATGCTCTATAGATATAAATGGGTAGACTGCTTTTAACTGCTGCAGAACCTCTTGGGTGAAGGGCTTTTTAATCTTTTTTTTTTTTTCATATAAATTGAAAAAAGTAAAATTAACCAAATTGTCTTCAATTCAGTTGTCTTTTTTTTTCAATAGACTTTTCTGCACAGAGTCCAGCACACATGCATTTCAGTAATACTGTTGCCAAATGACATCCATTAGGCCAAAAAGCTTTGTAATGCCCCCACTAGATTATTATTTACATTTATTTGTATGTATAATTGTATGTATAATTTTATTTATAAATCGCCACAAAGCACAAAGCCACAAATTTACGCAGTGCTGTACAAGAGGTTGGAGGTCCCTGCCCCAAGGAGCTTACAATCTAAGTACCTATTTTTGATAATCTGTGTATTAGTGCCTGAAGCACTCTCTATACAGTATTGACTCAGGTTCTGGTTACTGTAAATAAGTGTTTTGATGATATGTAAGAGTAGTGTCTTTTATATTTGAATATTGAGAAGGGGCTGTTATTGTTGCATTAAGCAGATAGGTCCTGGAATGTAGTGTTCCATGGAAATAGAAGTTGCATTTTTATATTTCCTAATTAAATATAGTTTAAAGGATTGATCCCCAGTCATGTGAAAATAAGTACATACATACATTTGAGGAAAAGAGGTTTAAACAACTGAAGTAAAGCTCAGACAAGGGCTGTTTTATCTTAGAAGCATAAGTTAAAACTTAGTGATTGTTCCCTTGCACACAAACAGTGTCTGTTTTAAAGTTCTGTGACCTCTCAATCTTCCAGGTGGTCACACTTTTTGACAACTGTTACTTTGTCTCCTTTAGTGCACAAATGTGCAGAATGTATGTTAGATCAAAACTATGCTTCTGCGCATGCATGCAGGGGAGGGGGAGTGAGCAGTTGTCAAACAGTGGTGATCACCAGGAGCGGATGCTTAAGGAGAATAATCAATAATTAGAGTTATACCTGCTTTTATTCTAAAACAGCCATTAACTCTAAGTTATGTCCACAAATATTTATTTTCATCTTGCTCATTCCTGTTCTTTGCAGTAACAGATGTGTTGATATTACAGGAGCTAAAGTGTCACTGGACTTAAAGAACTAATGTACCATAACCAATATGCTGAAATTATAGAATCCTCTTTATTGTGAAGCAGAAAATGAGTGCATTTGGGCTCTAGTGCTGTCTTAGGGAACTGTTGGTGCTAGCATCCTGTGGACAGCATATTGGATCCATTTACTATGCTAATGAACCCTAACACTTCATCAAACATATTGGTTGACTGGTCTAGAAATGGCACAGAGTCTATTAAACTGTGAATATCAATACTGGTAGTGCTATTTTTCACACATGCTCTGTAAAACGTCAATGCCCAGGACAACAGCTTCCTCATCAGGTAGATGAGCCAAAATGTTACTTGTGAACTTAGGTATGCAGAGGAAGCAGAAGTAATCAAGTAGTTGACCTGGAAGGTTAAGATTGTGGGTTTATTGTGTTGCTAGCATGTAGGTTAACTGTACAAATGTGATTTAATAGGAGATATTAGTTCCTCTTTAAATGAAACAAAAACAATAACAAAAATGTAAATCTATAAATTAAAAATGAATTATGTAGCATTCACTTTTAAAACAATTTTTTTCAAAAAAAACAAACACAACACCAAACACATCATTAGCAGAACACTTTGGTTTCAGCCAGTTTCTTATACTCTGCCTGGGGTAAAAAAAAACAAACAAACAAAAAAAAAACAGAAAACTGGGTTACTTGAGCTTTAAAACAGCAAGGAAAATATAATGTATCGTATCTTTTCTTTGAAATCTTTAAGACATATTTACATGTAAGAACATCATACTATACCTTTTAAAGAAGAAATAACATTTGAAATTTTAACTGCCTCCTATATTACAGTGACACACAATCCTAGAAAAAATATCTTGTGTTTTGGTAAGGCTTGCCGTGCACATTCAAATTCATCTAACATTGCTTCACTGGAAATTATGGTTCTCAAGATCTGTTTTGAAGAGAGTCCATCTTTCTTTAAATTAGGATCTGCTATAACTCTCATTTGTAATTCTCTCACCTCTGGTGTCCTGGGCACAGAAAACATTGTGGGCTGTATTGACTAAAGGCAGAACAGTCACTTATATCTATGTATTCCCATATTTGCTTATTGAGCAAACTACAATAATCACAATCTTACAGAGCATCACCTTGCATGCGCGTGCACAGGTACTTCGACTATTGATCAAATGAAGGAGTATGTTGGAGTAAATTCAAATAGGTGTACTGCTCTGAAGTCACCCCTTTGACTTTGTCACATTAAAGTGGTGAATTGGGGGGGGGTTGATGGCAGGGCACTGCATTTTACTTCTATTCTACAGACTACACCACACAACGCATCCAACAGAGTTCATCGCTCACTGCTTGTTCAACAAGTCTATTCACCATTTAGTCAATAATGAGAAGTGAATTTGTGACTATTTTTGTGATTCAAATTGAATTGTAGCAAACTGAAAACGACAGGTGGATTCACCCTTTTGTCAATCAGCCTCTATCATTTTACAGACTGTAATCACAGGATTAGCTTGTTTTTTAGTCAACAGTGCAGGTTGCAACAATGTATTATTCTTGAAATGGTACAAAAATGGTGCTCAGGATAAAGGATTCCATGCAAGGGATAATATAATGATCTTTTGTCAGTGATGGCGAACCTTTTCGGAACCAAGAAGGTGACGTCACTCACCAACTCCTTCACCCGAAGTGCAAGAGCTGATGAGTGACATCATTGTGCCTGCGTTGGGGGGGAGGAGCGCTCCCCAGCGAGCGAGCGGTCTTTCAGTGTAGGCCACAGATCTGGCCTGAAAACTGCCACGTGCCATAGATTCACAGTCTGCCCCAAAGCCCCTATTCACTAACATTCTTCACCCTTTCTGATTTTATAAAAGTGGAAGTTAGCATGCAAAAATGTTTGTTAGTGGCCCTTATAGGAGAACCAAAGTGATTGTTATACCAGGGATGACTCAACATAAAAAAAGATTTGCGCATGCGCTTTATGGTCAGTTTGGCAAACTGAGCAAGGGGGGCAGGTACTTTGTGACGTTACACATCACATACAGGTGGGCAGAATAGAGCTACAGCTGCAGATTTCATCTCACGATCCTGAGCTGTAGATTGTGAGATGAAAGCTGATCAAGGAGCAGAACAGTTAGTGTACTGCTGCTGAAAACGATCAGCTAGAATTTTTTTAAGGTCTTAGTTCTCCTTTAATGCCTCCTCTTTAACATCACTGATTTGAGCAAGTGCAGAAATAGAATTAGGCTATAATACTGCTTCTGTGCTTGCTCACATTGGCAATGAAGTAGAGGAAGAGCTAGTAATAGGGATCCCAGCAATGGAAATAAAGAAGATTGATGAAACAAGAAGCATTACTGTACACAGCACTGGAAAAAAAGAAGCAGTGACAAGTATATTAAAGGAGATCTATAGGCTTGTCATGTCAAGGGGTGATTCTCAAGGGGTAGGGGAAGATACTCACTGATTTGAGATTTAGGGGGTAATTCAGCATAGTGCGAAGTTACCTCCGGATCCTTCGCAGATGCTGTTATGCATGAGCACATCAGCGAACGCTTTAAAGAGATTCCAGTCTCATCGAGGATCAACTCGATTCGCCTCGCGAGACTGGAATCCCTTTAAAGCGTTCACTGATGTCCGCACGCAGCACATCAGCGAACGCATAACAGTCTCTGCGAGCAAAGGCGAAGCATCGGAGGGTAAGTGTGGAGTATGCTGAATTACCCCCGAAGTCTGGTCTACTCATATGAAATGTATCCTTTTTAGCAAAATCTGAATAAAAATCTTTTTGGCAGATGTTTTTGCTCTGTTTTGCTTGTTGCAGAGTTCTATTATTAACTCATAGTTGTATTATTTTTATCTGTATATGTTTGAATGTATAATTTTATTCATAAAGTAGATTTACACAGCGCTGTACAATACAGATACAGCAAACTGAACTTAAAATAACATTTTAAGGTGTAATTTTGCTCTTACGTTTATACCAATCAATGTATGCGTATTTTTATTCATCTATCACTGCGGAGTATTATTTATGGTGAAAATTTGTAAAAAAAAAAAATACTGGAAAAAATAAATCATAAAACATGTTCAAACAGTGCATTTCTACATGTGGCTGCTTCAAACTGTTATTTTATCAAATTGGCTAAACCTGAAACTATAGTTTGTATAGAACTGTATCTTAAAATATAAAAAAAAAAAATGATATGAGACATGAATATCGTTTACTTTCCCTATTCAATAGCACATTACAGCCATACAAACGACCAAACAACCCATCCCCAAACTTTGAACACACTGATTTCCCGGTTAGCAATTGTTAAGCAGAACACAAGCTATCGTCGCCATTTTCATTCCTGGCGTTCCTGGAATGGCGCGAAAGTGAGTGAGAGGCGGTCCCAAGAAACGCTGTTTACTGGCCGCTGATTGGATGGTGCACGCGGAAGAACCCAGTCACAGATCCTTTTTTTTCCCGCGAGTTGAACTGAGTCTGCCTTAGGTCAGCTGAGGTACACGTGGGTCGGTAGCGTGAGATCTGTACGAATGATAGTGGGAATGATTGGTTAGGTGTTATTTTACACTATTTTTCATCTTTATAAACTGGTGCGTGATGTTGTTAGGGGCAGTGAACGCCGAAGATCTCTGCATGCGTCAAAGTTCTGTGGTAACGCTGCCACCTGCGTCAAAATTGCATTGTGCAGAGCTTTGTGCACTAATAAACGACACTGGTGCAGTTTGCGTGTTTAAAAACGATTCCCTGTTGCCATTAAAAGACCGACAGCACAATAAAAAAAAAAAAATGGAAGAGATATATTTGAATTTACATGGGATTTGTTCCCAAATAATGCTTGTAAAGGTGTTATCTCTGTAATTGCAGCCGTCATAAAAGTAAATGAGCTCCTGCGCTGTTCATTGTATTCCACAGAGATTTACATAATGACAATACAATTTATATAATATGATTATAATGTGCCACAAAAATAGAGTGATGAGGGAATAGCTGCAATCCGCATTAAGAGCAAAAAGCAATATGAAGATGACCCTTCCACTAGTGAAACATAGGGGGGAATTCATCAAGCAGCGAAGTGAGCTACAATGCGTTCGGCTCATTTCGCAAATGGTAGTATGCGCATGCTGATGTCCTGTACGCGGACATCAGCATGCGCATTAAAGGGATTCTCGGCGAGGCAATTCTTTTGCTCTCGCCGAGATGGGAATCCCTTTAATGCGCATGCTAATGTCCGCGTACAGGACATCAGCATGCGCATACTACTATTTGCGAAATGAGCTGAACGCATCGTAGCTTACTTCGCTGCTTGATGAATTACCCCCATAGCAAAGAAACTGCCATTCCAATTCAAAAAGTCATTTTATTTTTCTGGTATTATTGGTCCTTTAGTTTTCTACTCTAGAAATGATAGGACTGCCTGAACGGGTATAAAAAGAAATGGCAAATTCAACAACGTTTATGCATAGCTGAAGCTATATGCACTGTGCGCTGTCGGCTTTCTACAACACAGATGTGCATTTAGCAATTAAACAGCTGTCTGTGCACAGAAAACACAAATTATTGGATTAAATAACTGTTCAACAGTTACTGTATACTGTACTCAGACCCGGCTCTGGCTCTATTGGCGCCCTAGGCGCCCACCTCCAACGGCGCCCCCCCTCATCCGGCGCTGCCAAGCCCCCCTCGA
>WMED01025527.1:0-10999 GCA_019650415.1 Pipa parva
GCTGAGAAAGACGCTGCGGAGATAAAGGTAAACTATCAGCTCCCTCTCTAAGGAGAGTAAATAGAGAAGCCCAGACCCTTCTTCTAAACCATCGCTTTAAACCCCCTGCTCTCTCTGGTCTGATCTGGTCACTCAGGTCCCACATTATATTAATCTTCTTCCGCTGGTTTATAATTTTGGGGTAAAATTGCTTTAATGGATAAAAACAGGGCAGAAATTTAGAATTGAGAGAAAAAGACCCTTCCCTAAAAACCTACTGACGTCACAGGGGTTATTGACTAAAGTCCAAATTGTCACGTAAAGGTGTGAATACTCCAGCTAACAACGGTTTGATTCTAACCAACAGACAGCTACTGACGCAGTTGCGGCTTCATTATGGGAATATTTTTGTGGTCGCGAATTGGCTATGGGAATCCTCTGTTTAGTGAATAAGGAGTAGAGAATCAGGACACAGCCACCAGAAGTGATGAGAATTCACTCCGACAATCGAATTCTCACTTTAGTGAATAAGCCCCATAGCTCTGATACAATGACATCATCATTATTGGCAGAGCCGGTTCTGGCTCTATTGACGCCCTAGGCGCCCCCTCCCCTGGCGGCCACCCACCCGCAACGCCCCGCCCCCTCCCCGGCGCCCACCCACCCACGACGCCCCCGCCCCCTCCCCGGCACCCCGCCTCGCCCCCGCCCCCCGCGACACAAACCTTCAAGTGCTGGCAGGAGTAGGCATAAATGTAGAAAAAAGAAATGCTAGGGGCGCCCCCCTGGGTAGGCAGCGCCCCTAGCATTTGCCTACTCTGCCTGATGGCAGAGCCGGCACTGATTATTAGTAGAATAACCCTCCAATGACACTTTTTCTGTAAATAGGGAATTTAAGACCCAGGAATTTTTACTCAGTCTAAATGATTCACTGTTATGTATATTATTTATTTTCTATACTGGGATATCGGCATCTCATTGTGTAATGTGATGCCACCGTTCTTGTATTTCTACAGATGTTGCCGCTCCAGATCATTGCTCTCTGTTTAATTGCTGTCGTGCGAGGTAAGGAAGGAATTTGTTTTTACTAATAGAATGGATATATACAGTATATATATATATATATATATATATATATATATATATATATATATATATATTGCAATACTTGGTGATACCTTTTTTTATTGGACTAACAGACATTTTTAAATAGACAAGCTTTCAAGAGATCTGTCCTAACTTTATCAAGTCTCAAGCAATACTAAGTTCAGGAGGGAGTTACAGAGAAGCCACAGAGACAGGCATAAAGATATTATACTAAAATAAACAGACTATTTGAGCAGTCATAAATGTAGCAATCTTACTACTACTACTACTACTACTACTACTACTACTACTACTACTACTACTACTATTATTATTATTATTACTACTACTACTACTACTACTACTATTATTATTGTACTACTACAATACTCCTGGGATTTAATAAGCAGCTGGAGGTGGCTCTGTTTAGAAATCATTGGTTTTTGTGTGTTTGGTTAACTGTGCATTCTAACTGCTGGGTCCCCACAGTGACAATCATGGGCGTAATTTATCAAGTAGCGAAGTGAGCTACGATCCGTTTGGCTCACTTCGCTAATAGTAGTATGCGCATGCTGATGTCCGCATAAAGGATATCAGCATGCGCATACTACCATTAGCGAAGTGAGCCGAACGGATCGTAGCTCATTTCGCTGCTTGATGAATTACCCCCTCAGAGATTTACAAGTGCAGGAAACAACCAAAACAGCAACACGATGTTTAAAGGGAAGTGGACACTCAGGATCTGATTGTTCCTTAACTTGTACTGACGGGATCCCGTTGTTATGTGACTTGCGCTGAAGGGTTCTGGTTGTTATGTAACTTTCCCTGATGGGATCCATTTGTTATGTAACTTGCCCTGATGGGATATGATTGTTGCATAACTTGCACTGACAGGATCTGATGATCTTTCTTATTCACTTTCACATAGGAGCAGAGGTTTGTTACGACAGAATCGGGTGCTTTTCGGATGCCCGACCATATGCTGGTACTATAGAAAGACCAATTACCAAGTTGCCATGGGCTCCAGAGAAGATTAACACTCGCTTTCTGCTATACACTAGAAACAACCAGAACAGCTTCCAGGTAAAAGCATACAATGGCAAGGCATGCATTGCTCCAACGCAGAATGCCCAACCCCCAATAAAAATAAACTATAACAAGATCAGATGTAGATCTAGTTTACATACAGTAACATAACTAGATATCACTGCTCTTTACTGACTCCCACCCAATTCAAAATACTGATAAGCCCCCTGTCTGGGGTCCCTGGTGGCATTGTATATATGTATTGGTTCCTCTGGATCCCCTACAAAGCTTTGCAGTAATGAAGCGCCTGTTCTCAGGTGAAAAGTAAAGGCCAACTACAGATCTGAGTAAACTGCATACAATCATGATGTGACTGTAGTTACTTTTATTTTATTCCAATGTTAGTCAGTATCAGGTAACAAATGTGGGGTAAGTCAGACAAAAATCTCTGAATCCGCCCACCCCCACTTGGATTTGTTACACTGATGAACTTTAAATGGACAATAAACCACACTATGATCAAGGATCACAAAACATGAGAGTTGTATGAACGATCTCAGTTACAGTGTAACTGTTTGCTTCCATTTGATTGGACAGACACAATGCAAAGACCAATCAGATGGAAGCCAACATTGTAACTGGATAATGATAATAACACTATTAAATTAAAATGTTTGAACCGCTTTTTATAATAACTAAATATTCAGTATGTGCATATCAAAATTCGAAATGGTGTCTAGAAAATACGATACATTTAAAACTGGTATTATCTGTATTATCTAAAGAGCCATAGAAACCAAAGGGACTGGGTGAGATCTGTTTACCAACATGGCTGCTATCAGTAAAGATAAAAAATAGACAGAAAGCAATAAAATTCATGAATTTAACTCCAAAGATAACATTTTTACCAGTGCCGCATTTAAATGACTGCCATGCTGATCCAAATAAGAATATGTTTTTGCAGTTTTGTAACCTTGTTCCTTTCCTGACAGGTTATTAGCGCTATAAATCCATCCACCATCTCCTCCTCTAACTTCCGGACCAGCAGAAAAACCCGTTTCGTTATTCATGGTTTTACAGACAGCGGTGAGGCTTCCTGGCTGTCA
Organism: Pipa parva; assembly: GCA_019650415.1. Lineage (NCBI taxonomy): Eukaryota > Metazoa > Chordata > Amphibia > Anura > Pipidae > Pipa > Pipa parva. The sequence goes on from WMED01025527.1 coordinate 3,198, forward strand.
GATATATGCAGGGTATACAGACATCTACTGTTTATTTTCTACTCAGAATAGTTAGCATCACAAACAGTCGGCACCTGACAAACAAACATATTAAGGCTGGGGCAAATTTAATATAAAATCATGGAATTAACAAAAAAAAAGTTTTAAAGGGAAGTTCAATTGAAATTTTTTAGTGGAAAAATCAACTGCTGCAGAGGTAGGAAGTAGGCTTATTTAAATGTAGGAGTATAAACAACTTAAAGGGAAAAGCCAATTTTCCCATTAAAATTAGGAATAGGGAAATTGAGGGGGTTAGTGACTCCAAGTCTAAATTATCACATAAAGGTGTGAATTCACCACTTCCCCATATTCGGGTATTCAGCGAATTCTACAATGTGGTAAATTCACCATCTAACGACAGCTACTCACTATATAATGGACAGATACTAAAGCGGTTGCGACTTTCATATGGGAATCCACTGTTTAGTGAATAAGGAGTAGAGAATCAGGCACCCAAAGTGATGGGAATTCAATTGTGACAGTTGAATTCTTACTTTAATCAATAACCCCCTTAATGAAGTATATTATTTAATTATATTTAAAATGCACATATTTAATTATTACCTCTATTAAAGAAATGGTTCTGTATCTGCATTTCGGACCTTTCCTTCTACTCTCCAATGCCTCGTTTTCACCAAACCCCTGCCTGTTTCATTACTTGGGGTAGGAAAAATTATTAAAATAAGTTTTAGTGTAGAATAGCAAACTTCCCCTTTACAACACTGCAGCAGATATTCAATTATTCTATGGGCATTGATTGAGATTCTTCTCGACCTGGGGCTTATTCATGAAAGTAGGAACAGTCCTGTAAAGATCAGAATTTGACATTTCCCGATCTTCACATATTAAGCAAACTCCACAATATGGTGAATTTGCAACCAATTTCTATGCTTATGATAGTCAGGGATTTATGGTTCTCTTCGCACATCATTGACATGCACATGCACATGCACAGGTAACTCACCAATTCATCAAGCGCCGGAGTGTGTCCCAGTAATGAATTCAACAAGGCGTATTGTGTCATATTCACCAGTTTTACTTCACCAAATCAAAGTTGTGAATTAGGGCACTGATACTTTCTGCCTGACTACATCACACTATGCAAGAGATGGCTACTAACTCCATTTGCTCCTTCCCTGTGGGAATCCTCTGTTTAGTGAATAGAGAATAGAGAATTCATGACTATCGCGCGCAGCAATGAAAATTCACTTTGACCATTCAATTCTCACTTTAATGAATAAGCCCCTTTTTTCTTTCCATGTTCTCTCAGAAACTTTTTCAAGTAGAAGATGTGAACTGTATCTGCGTAGACTGGAGCGGTGGCTCACGCACACAGTACTCTCAAGCCTCTAATAACGTTCGAGTCGTGGGTGCAGAAGTGGCCTATTTTGCAAAGATCCTGTCGGTAAAGTATGAATTCAGGAATCTGGACAATATGGAGTAGCTATAGTCCCAAAGGGCACCAAGCACAAAATGTGAAATTTAGCTTGGCTTGTCCAGTCTCTGGTCAGCAAACTAGTAGGGTACAAACCAACCAGTCTCCTGCAGGCTTCTGGGTAATGCAATGGCTACATGGGAAATTGTTATTGGGCAGTTTGCAGTGTAACTGGTGTGTGTAAAGAGATGCGCTTGTTGGGGGCCCTGTTTGTCTGGTTGTAAGGAGACCCATGATTTCTGTTGGTAGCTTTGAGTGTAACGGATTTGCGTATTTTGTTAACAGGCTAACTTTGGTTATGCTTCTTCCAATGTCCATTTGATCGGACACAGTTTGGGAGCTCACGCGGCAGGAGAAGCAGGGAAAAGGCAGAGGGGAATTGGGAGAATTACTGGTAAGTAACAGGAATATAAAATGAACAGTTTAAATCTTTGATTTGAAGATCGCCTTTAATTATTCACAAATCTTCAACACAGGTCTAGCTTAGACCATCAGGATTTACCATATTATTACCCAGGTTCAATAGAGGCCTCTGCTGTGCAAAGTTTTGTAGCTATGCTACTTTATTCATTGCCATTTTACATGTTTAGGGCAGGTTGCCCTTTATCAAATTAATCATTATTCCACTTAAAAGCTGCAATAATGGTTTCTGATCAGTCGATGGAGCTCCAGATTATTCTTTACCCTTCACATTACAATTCATCAGATACTTGGAATGGCTTTTAGAAAGCAAGGAACAAACCAAATCTACACTGTTCTGTAAGCTCTTGGTTCCAGGGTTTATTTATTCACCAAACATGATCGGTGCTTGAGAAATAAATGAAAATTGAATAATAATCTGATCGAATATAATCATATTTCTTAATTCTATTGTCTTTAGGTTTGGACCCAGCAGAGCCTTACTTCCAGAACACCCCTGCAGAAGTCAGGTTGGATACATCTGATGCCGCTCTGGTTGACGTCATCCATACTGACGCTGGTCCACTGGTTCCCAGCCTTGGTATGAGCACTGTATATAAACCTGAGCACAGGATGATCTTGTTTGCATATTAGAACGGCACTTAGCTTCAGTACCCAAACACTTATCTGAATCTAGACTACAGATCCTCTACAACTATTGTTAGGTCCCTGCCTCTCTTCCTGTGGAGTCTTCCCTGTATCCACTCCTTGTTGGGCAGAGCTAAACCCTATCTGTGGACCCTACCACACCCTATTGCAGGAACTACACAACTACACCTGATTCTAGCTAACAAACAGGTGATGGCTACCTAAAGCCCTCTTAACCCTGGTCATTATTGGTGTTATGGCAGGACCTCTTCCTCTGGCCCAGAAGGGTGACTATGGACCATATATATATATATATCAGTTCATGAGCCAATTAACATTTAACAGGGATGGGTATAGTCAAATAATCACATGCCAGAATAATACAGATAATATTTGATCTTTTAGACTATTCTAATGTTCGTCCTTCTGATGCGGTTGGTCAGTACTGATTAAGCACTCAGACTAATAATTACCTTTAGCTCATTGTGGCCAATCAACACCTTTTTCCATTTGCTTTAATTTCCCAGTAGCCGGTGTTCCACATAAACACACCTACCTACCTCCATATAATTAATACAATTCAGATTTTTCTAACCTCCTTTGAATGAGTCTCCATGGAGAACTCAGTAGGTTGGAAGCAAGTTTAGGTAAATATTCATTTATTAAAACATATCAGCAACTCCAGCTTTGATTGACTGTGAGTTTCTCTCTTTATTTTAGGGTTTGGAATGAGTCAAATTATTGGTCATCTGGACTTTTTCCCAAACGGCGGAATTCACATGCCCGGCTGCCCACAGAACATCGAGATCCCAGGGATTACTGTGGAGGATATCTGGAATGGTAAACACATACCTACCTATATGTACACAGGAGGATGCACAGTAGCTGGTGGTATATGGGACTGTGTTGGCTTCTAACCACAAGGACAAGTAAATTATTAAAACAGAGATAAAAACACAAGGACATTTGTGTGGATAAACTTTCATCTGTATTGAGATATATGAGAAGGAGCAATCATATTGGTTGTCATTATCTATAGAATGTACTAATTAAAGATCCACTAACTAGGAGGCACCTTTCTTATGAGCCACCTGCCATGTTCCCGTTGTGCCTATAGGCAAATACAGCACTTGATTTAAGTTCCTCTCGGTCTCCTCCAAATATATTAATATTGTTGTGCTTTCTTAACTAAGATAATTGAGAGACCATTTTAGAAACCTGCCTTCCCCACGTGCAATTTCAGCAGAGTAGTCAAACAAAGACAAGGCGTCCCAGTGTGTATTAATCTAATTGGCCATGTTTTTATCCATACAGGGGTTGTAAACTTTGTTACCTGCAACCACATGCGTGCTATTAAATACTATACAGACAGCATCACCAACTCAAACACATTCGTAAGCTACCCCTGTGCCAACTATGACACATATCAAGCGGTGAGTATTTTTATAATAATTTTTATTGTGTTGCAGACTGGTATTGTGAGAAAAATTGCATCTGATCTTTTTCCTGGTTGCTGTCAATAAAGATGAAAACATACAGAAAGCAAGAGCTTTCATTAATTTAAACTTCAGAGACAAAGTTTTTACATGTACCGTACTTATACAACTGCCAAGCCAATAAGATTTATTTTTTGGTGTTACTGGTCAATTATGATGTCATGTTGAATGGTCATTCCTGGATAAACTTGTTGCAGAAATTCTTTCGCTTCCCAGTTTATGATTGGGTTTTACTCCACATAATGCCATTTATTGAGACTGGCTATTTTATATATTACAGGGACGCTGCAAAACCTGCCCAAGTGCCGGATGTCCAAAGATGGGTCACTATGCAGACACCTACCGCGGGGTCACATCTTCCAGCCAAGTGTTTTATCTCAATACACCTTAATCAGGTAGCAAGGAGCCCTTAATGTACAAAACCCAAATAAAATCATGTTTAATTTAATCACGTCTCCATCTTATTTTCTCATTATTAATAATACATGCATACTACCCCTTCCAGGAAGCAAACATGGGGTATCTATTTATTTATTGCTAATTACACAGATCGATTTTTTTCCAATCTGCACATGCGCAGTTGGTTAAGTTCAGAAAAATTCAGGAGGGGGGCGGGTACTATGACATTTGACGTCACATACGTACCCAGGAAGTGAGCTGGCGTGGTGATGTATTCATCTGAAGATCATGAGATGAATGCTGATCTAGCAGCAGTACACTAAATTATTATATTTTACTACAGCTCTCCTTTAAACAGAGATTAACCATTTAGTACAGTCCCTGCCCTTAGGAATTTACAACCTAGTTTCCCCTATGCAGTCACACATACACAGGCTTCAGACTATGGCGACATTTGTCAGGATTCATTAAATCCAATACAATTTTGAATTGTAATAAGAAACTGTAGTACCTTAAAGAAACCCACATGCATGTGTTGATTGCAGGTAACTGGTGCCTGACTAATCTGGCTGTAGTCTAGTTTTCCAGTGCAATCACCGATTGAAAGCTCCACAGCTGCGGAAGATGTTGGCAAAATTTTCACCTTTGAAGGAGAACTATATATTTTTTTTTCTATTATTATTTATTAATTCTTATATAGCGCTACTATTTTACGCAGCGCTTTACAGAGGTTCATCATTCACTTCAGTCCCTGCCCCATGGAGCTTACAATCTAGTCTCCCTAATTTGTCACACACACAGATGTATGTCACACAGTCTATAGTCAGATTACATCTTTACATATGCAGTACTATACCTTAGTAAGAAGCCTTTCTCCTCAGTAGTTGTTTCATGTGAAGCAGAATGATTGAGTAGGCAGCACTGAAACTCCCTCAACAGAAATTGTGTTAGACATGTACTGGCCAGTTTTCCATGAAAAGGTACTGTCCCTCGGACATTTTTGACCTACTTACTACTTAACACCTACGCACAAGTTAGCTTTCCTCTGTAATCTCCTGCATTCAAAGAATGTAATCAAGCATGTCTGATGAGGCCAAAAGGTGAGGTGGCTTAACCAACAGCAGTCAAGCAGCCTTTTCTTCCTGTGTTTAACAGTTATTACAGAGCACTGGAAAACTCCAAGAAGTGTGTTTGATATAAATCATTCCGTTTCACATGAAACATCTACTGGGAAGAAACTCTTCTCACTAAGGTATAGTACTGCATATGTAAAGATTTAATCTGACAATAGTTCTCCTTTAAAGTTCAGGGATCCTGCGGGTCTAGTAGCAGAGATGCAGAAGCCAGGGACTGTGTGTATTACACAAGCATTTCTTATGTACATAGTTCAGGGATGCTGCTTATATTTACCCATATTAATGAATAATTATGCATTTGTACACTTAAAATTTTGGGAGTATTACAGTCTTGTGGGAATTCACCACATCCTAGAGATGCTTTGCTGAATAAACAAAGTTGGTTAAAAAGTCGAATTGTGGCAAATTTAATAACTTAAAAAACAATCTGCACATTTATAAAATAGGCACTTTAATCCAGATCATTGCAAATTGAAGGGTGCTGTATTTCTGTAAATATTCTTCCTATGACCAAGATTTGCAACCTCACTTCCAATAGGGATACAATTTTCCATGTTAAGTGCTTTTCTAGAAATCAATTTCTAAAAGTACAAATTGTAATTTTTTTTACATGTAAATTTATATCAAGCAATTTTGATAGAATTAACTTTCCCTTTCATAGTCCCAAATTGAAGGAAAAAAAAATATGCAAAAGTTTATTTTATATTAAAATTTCATTGAAAGGTCACTTCAAATATTTTACAGATTTGTTATAAATATTACAAAAAAAAAACAAAAACACACATTAAAAATACACAAACACTTTAGAAATTGAGGAGTTAAAAATATCACCTTGCATTTTGTAGAGATTGGAAAATCAAATAATAGTGTTCCATTGGCAGCAAAAGTATAATGTGCAAAAAGGGCCGTGAAGAAACCACACACCATGGAATGTGGACAATGTCCTTCAGACTATTACAGCTGTTAAACACCTCCAGCAGCCTTAAGCAGGCTATACAAATGAGGGTGAGGTAGATAGAGAGAGGCCTGCATCTACTTTACCCTGAATAAAAATAGAATAAATATCTATAGATAATATACAATCAAATTTAAATGGGAATTGTAATTGCTCCAGGAAAGATTGATGGTGAAAGATCATGCATTAGTACGATTACTTCTTTCCCAGAGGCCTCTGGGAAGTTTCTAAAAGCCATTCACTGAAATATTTCTCCATGGTAGCGCGGGCTTTCCAATTCCCCATGTTAACAGTTGGAATTATCTTCTGAGGTTTTAGCCACTGGACAAAGCGCTTCATCTCAGAATAGCTGCTGTGCTCACTGTATGGAATACCTGGTAGGAATGAAATAAAAAGGTTCATATTGATCGTTTGTTTGGAACAAGACTATATTCTGTGCCTTTTTTTTTCCCAATGCATTAACCCTTTATGCTTAGCCTTTTCTTCATCTCATCTAAATGCTTACAATTATCAATCATCTCAATTTTATTCCCCCCAATGTTAAAAGAAATATAAGCATGGAATAGGACAAATTGAAAAATAACCTGTGATTGTGCAACAACCAGTACTTTTAAATACCAACACGCTAGATGGGACATTAAAGACATGCGATAACATGTAAAACGAGTGGATGAACAAAATCCACATAGGAAAGCGGGATTTTTAGATTACATTTCTATCCCTCCCTAATCAAGCACTTGGAGCAGCTTCATTTCATGTATAAGGGGGCAATCACATGTAAATGTGCATACACAGGCTGCTTTATCTGGGCTCCTTGTAATCTCAGTCAGCATCCTCCATGACCACAGCAGCATGCAATCAAAATTAACAAACACTACATAAATCAATAATGGTGACTGTAGCATACAATTCGCAATAACGATAGCACCAAAATGGTATCTAAATTATACAGAAACTTGGCAGATATGGGAACAAAACCCTTCACCTAAATCTAACCAATTATGAATGGGATGAAAAAACTACCAACATATTCAAAGGGCTAATCTCAAGCAGAGACAAACTGATACAACACAAAATATTCCACCAACTGCACATAAACCAGTGGTTCTCAATTATTTTCTGTCATGCCACCTAGGAAGAAGAAAACATTTCGCACCCCCCACGCGACTGTAAATAGTATCATTTGCCTGCCCAGCCCTCCCTGTCTCCAAGATTATTATAATAATAATAATAATAATAATAATAATAATAATAATAATATTAGCACTATCACACTGTGCTTCCCCCACAACCCC
>WMED01025528.1:0-10999 GCA_019650415.1 Pipa parva
AATTCAATGAAGTGTATGCAACGTAGGTTTATGCTAGCCTACTTTAAATAAAGTTTGTTAATGTAAAATCAGTGAGCCTTGTTATAAAAGAAACAGTAACGTTTTAATTTGTCTGAGGCATGTCCTCTTGGCTCAGTACGAGATGTTCTCTGGTGTGCGCACTGAACGCGGTTGTCCGCTGCCTGGCTGACGATTCACACTGGCCGTTGCTCGGATCTTGCGCAGCAACACATCCAGACCATTCTTATTCCAACCTTTATTCGGGAAATCTTTAATCTACGACTGCTATACCCTTTCAGCAGTACCAAATTCTTAAAATTCTTAATCAAAATTTTGTCTTCAGTACTGAAAACCATTTCGACGTTTCTGTATACAAACTACCGTCTGCCGCTTTCGTAGCAAAAGCAAAAGTTTATTATGTAAAATAACAACCAGTTATTAACTTTCACTGGTGCAGTGAGGCTAAAGGTATTAAAGCAAACGTGATTGGTTGTGGTTTATTATCAGTACATCTGGTCCTTGCTCCAATATAAACAGATTTCCCATGGATTTAGCTAACTTCCATTCATTTTTTGCAAGGAGCACTAATAAAAGTAGAAATAAATAAAAAGAGATTTTGGTAAAGCAATTTTCTGGAAAGTTAAGTCATTCATTAGAAGGACATTGGGTCAGAATAGACTCTTATCTTAGAATGTTATGTTTGCTTTGTGTTCAAATAGCTTCTGAGTCTTGGTTTTGTGACCATATCTGTCATTTTACTATCAATAGAACATGTCTTCAAAATAGTAAACTGTAAATAAGATAGAAATCAACCAAACTACTATGTAAGTAAGGCTTGCAACAATGTGCATGGCTAAAAAAACTACTTATTCATTGTGACCAATTTTCTCCCTACATCCTGTCTCTTATTCAGGTATATGCCAGAAGGTCTGCAATGTTCCTGTGGTCCTGACTGGTACACTGTAGGCACAAAATATAAGAGTGAATATTACACCTGGTTTATATTCATCTTCTGTTTCATCATTCCACTATCACTGATCTGCTTCTCCTATGGAAAACTCCTTGGGGCTCTTCGGGCGGTGAGTTTCTTGGAGTGATGAGAAGATGCATGCGGTATTTAGTGTTGACGAAATACCCAGCTCATTGTAATTATTAGTAGATTATATATAATATATATAAAATGAAAGAACAAATAGGAAGAGCTTACAGTATTTTTGTGGATTTATTGTAATATTCTGGTTGATTTCGGGGACCTTTATCAAGCAAAAATGCCTGATACGGTTTGATCTATATACACTAATACTTAAAAACAATGGTGTGTATATATATATATATATATATATATATATATATATATATATATATATATATATATAATACACACTAACTGCATGTAGCAAATTAAAGTGCACCTAAAAGCATACATTCAATATTTTTCAACATGAAAAATAACTTGAAAACAGAAATGTAATATGTAGATTGTTTTAAGTAGAACTTTTCCAACTTATACCTTATGAGTGCATGGAAACCTTAATTACAAATGCAAAATAAGAATATAAATGCGATGCAATACACCTTGCCGAATTCCAATGCTTGATGAATAGGTATATTACCTATGCACACACATTTAAAGTAAAGCAAAGTGTTTCGTAAGACTACAGCTGTCATGAACATCCTAATTGGTCACAAAATTGCCACACCGTAGACACCAATTAAGGTGTAAAAATGGTATTATTATGCTATAGCTCCTCCATTATAATTACCCCTTAGTAATTTGGCCTTTTTTCATTCATTTTATTACCTGATGTTATACTGAGCGTCAGGTTATTGCAGGTGCTATCAAAATAATGTGTTACAGGGATATTAGTGTGGTCACTAAGGGGGGAATTCAGCAAGTTCCGAAGTGAGGCGCGTAGTGTTCGCCTCACTTCGGAGAAACTGAAATGCGCATGCTGATGTCCGCGTGCAGGACATCAGCATGCGCATTTCAGTTGTTCCGAAGTGAGGCGAACACTACGCGCCTCACTTCGGAGCTTGCTGAATAACCCCCTAAATGTTATCAGTATGATCTTTGTGCTTTATTTTCTTTTCAATAAATTATTCCGTTTGTTCTGGGTCATGTGTATTTAATAAATCTGTTTCTATGATGAAGCAATTTATGTTTATGAATAAATAACACTCCATAGTGTATGCAGGCAGTTATAGCACCACAGTTCTAGCAGTAGTATGAACTGATCAATACATTCCTTATAAAAGCATTTACCAAGAGAGAGAAAAGTATGTATTTGTGGCATCTGTGCACTTGCTCTTTTTACTAAGAATGAAAGATATATTCACATATTGACTTGAACCTCTTTAAACATAGGTTGCACAGCAGCAACAGGAATCTGCTAGCACACAAAAGGCTGAGCGGGAGGTATCACGCATGGTGATTATGATGGTTGGGTCCTTCTGCCTGTGTTATGTCCCATATGCAGCACTGGCAATGTATATGATAACTAATCGCAACCATAATGTAGATCTTCGATTTGTCACAATCCCTGCTTTCTTCTCCAAGAGCTCCTGTGTCTACAATCCTATCATATATTCCTTTATGAACAAACAGGTAAAACAGCCAATATCTTTACCATATGCATTATACTAGGAGACTACTTCTTTCTGTTATAAACTTAGTCTGTATTTCAGGCATAAAGAAAGATAGGACTGCTTTACTTGCAGGTCCAGAATTTCTTATAGGCACAAGAGGCACGTGCCTATAGGTGGCTCAGTAAGAAGGGGGCCTCACTCCTAGTTAGGCACACCAAGGGAATTAATTCAAATAGAGAAGTATTTTTAATAGTCAGATGTTGATTCTGACACTTGTTATTTCCTTTTGCATGAAATTATAAGTAACACAGCACTTCAGTACACTGCATAATTTAGTCTGAGTTTATTTTTACAAAGGGGTGTGGTCAGCTAGTCGGTGTGGCCTAACAAATATTGTTTGTCTATAACCTCCTAAAATGTAAATCCAACACTATCTACTGTTAAAAAATAAGCATGTAAAACATCCCATATTAAAGTACAAAATTACTGTTTTTATTTTAGAATTAAAACATAAATCTTTACCATAGCAATTCTAATTAATTAACAGGTAACTGAATAAAATGGAACAGTATGGCGGGAAGCTCCATAACACTTTTGGTTTAGATAATTTGATTAGATCACCTCTTTTTACTAGCACAGCATGTCTATTATGTCTCTGATTAAAAGAGTGATAGTGTAAGATTAGTTTGAGCTGTCCCACAAATCTAGAGTTGTCATCTCATCCTCCTAATACCAAACCCATTTACATAGATTGTTAATGAACTTAAATTAGTTTATATGCCTGCTGCTAGTATTTTAACACACAGGTAAGGAAGGAGTGAGCAAACAAGAAAACAACATGAGGTAGAATTCAAATATAGACTGGGATGTATGGTTTCTTTTTATCTCCTTGGTATACAAAACCCTGCCTACTTGTTTTATATTAAATGCGAGTTTAGATAAAAGGTTCCTAAGAGTTCTGTGAAACACTTTCTAAGTAAGCTGCTTTCATTGTTAGAACTAATTCAAAGACAACTTCCAAAGGCAAACAACCACCAATATAGGCACCAGAATGGAGATTTAAAGTAGAAAAAATATTTGCCATTTTCTAATATTTGTGTGGTATTTTCCTTCTTTCCCTGAAGAGAAACCAATATTTTTGTCTTGTTCATTTATTTGACTATCTTTGATTAAATTGATATAACTATATAAGTTTTTATTCCTGCTATTTTGTCTCAGTCCCCAATTAAAGCACACGTACAGGAGACAAGACATACAAAGCATATAGAGAGCCTTTCTTACAGACAAATTCAGCTGTTTAGTTATCAAGCAAATGATGTGCTTGTTTTATTTTTAGATACTATATCAAGGACTTCAGCAGAAACAGTATTCAGCATATATGGGACTGAAGGCCTAACCTTGGATGTACGCGAGAATATGTGACACATCAGGAGTAGCTCTGAATTCCCAGTGCATCCCTGTGTTCTGCCCAATCTTCCTAATGGATGGGGGTGGCCATCCATTAGACAGGTGGAGTAGGACAGAGGTACACATTGGGATGTTAGAAGTACACCCAATGTGCTCCATTTCATGGACTGGCGGCCTTCTGGGGGAGGGGGGCTCCTCACCCCCATGGACATCCATGGGCTCAAGCAACATACAAGAAATTTAGGAGGCTACACCAGGAAAACTAAACAAGTGAAAGTGTTTTTATTTTGGGATATGTATTAATATAAAATTGCTTAGCGTTACAACCCCTTTATGGAAACAAGCGTTCATCATAGCACCAAAAGACCTGTTTTCCACATTGAATATCTGTGGTTATGATACATATTGGAGCTACACAAATGATAATACTTACAGAAAAGATTAATAATCCAAAAATTCTTACAGTAGGAGATTGCATTATGGGGACCTTCGTTCAAATACGTATTGTAGAAACACTTATTTTTGCTTCTCTTGAGAAATTGTATTTTCCCTTTTCTTGTTTTAAAAAACAGTTCAGAGGATGCATCATGGAGACATTGTGTGGAAGACCCATAACAGATGACTCATCAACTGTAAGCCAAAAGACTGAAGTGTCATCGGTCAGTCAGGTCAGCCCAGCCTAAAAAGATGCCGGCGGTACATTTACTATGGATTATCTGATTGTTCGGGATTTACTATAGCTATATTTTTATCTACATCTCAGCATAAATTGTTACTAGCCATAAAGTGAGGACTTTATGGTAATCTCAGTTCAGATAGCAGTCTTGTGAGAAAAGGAGGCAAAGGTACTTTTGACAGGAAAAGAAATCTTTACACTTAAAACTATGAAGGCTAAAGTTACATAATTACTACTATTAAACTGCTGAAAGAGGTTTCACATTGTAAGTAACTGTGATAAAAGGACAACAGCTTCAAAAGCGTGAATCATACTAAATCACATTAGTGGTGAATGCACTAGGAGACGGGTATTATTTATTTCTTATTTTTCTGGTGCCTTTAACATTTTTGGTGCATATAAGGCAATTTTTGTTTTGAGATTTTTTTTCCTGTCATTTTTAAATTTATTTTAATTCAAATAAGCATCCCACTGAATAAATTAATAATGTATTGAAATAAAATGCCTGGGTCCTCTAAGCAAACAGGCTTTGATTCTCCTGATCATACAGTATATTGAGGTTGAAGGGGGGGAGGGGGGAAGGCCAATGCAGCAAAGTAGGTCAAATGCATACATATATATGCATTCACATGATTTATATTATATAATGGCATACACGGACATAATGTAATAAAGTTATATATTAACTTTTTTTAATCTGTTTATTTTCAACAATATAAAACTACTCCCAGTATCATCAGATTAACTCTGCTTACCAGAAAGGCTACAGTCAGAAGCAGTAGAAGAACTGCTGTTAAGCAAGCTAAAGTTTAGGGCTAGCCTTCCCTGGGCCACAAAACCCTTTTAACAGACTGCAAGTAAGTTTTAAAGGGACACTAAAGCATATAAATAAAGAGCTTTCTATTCATTGGCCACCTAGTATTAAGTACAAGTGTTAAAATGACAGATTATTATTGCAGGATAATCATAGCAATTGTAGAAAACAAACACTTGGGGAAGAGATTTTCAGCAAATTCTATCCTTTCCTCCCTTAGCCAAGGGCGATGCTCACTAACTGAGCATGCCCCCCCCCCCTCCTGTATACAAGTAATGCTGTATACAAGTAAACTGCACAGAGAAAACAGGAGGGGGGCTAGGATTTGCTGATAACTTCTGCTCCAAGTACTTGTGTTTTCTTCTACTGCTACGGCTATTCTGTAAAATCACGAAACAAAAACCTGTGATTTTAACACTTGTTGTACTTAATACGAGGTGGGCAATAAATAGAAAGCTCTTTCGTTATAGGCTTTAGTGTCCTTTATCAGTAACCCTATTCTGTTATGTTCTACAATCTTGTTGCATTCTTCAGGTAGCATCCACCTTCTCTGCTACAAACACTGAGGTAGTTCTAGAGATGTAGAGGCATTGAACAGGATTCCTTAGTTTTTTTGGGCTTTAAAAAAAGAAGGACAGTGTCACACTAGCTGTTTAAATAAAAATTTTTACTTTTGCCGACAAACACATCACTGTGTAAGACAACGGCCTAAGAATGTTTACAATTTTCTGTTCTGTTAAGCAATGATGAATCTTGATACCATGGTTTTACAATACAGTATATAGGTTATCTAATGTATTAGTAAATAATAAAAAAAAAAAAAATTGGCATGTATTTTATTTAGGGACAACTGCAAGTTGTGTGGATATACAGTAGAGAAGGTTAACAATGTGAGGATTAGAAAGTGAATAATAGCGGTAACTAGAACATCAACAAAAAGTATGAAACAAAAGTAAAACATTATCGGCCAAAATAGCTTATAAAAACATACAACAAGGCTTGAAAAATGCAAGAAAAAATAAAAGTATACTTCAAGATTTATAGGTAGAGGGGCAATACCTTTAACCACTGGCAGAGCAATACCTCTCTGTGCCGCCCTTCACAGATATGCTACATTACAGCTTCCTATCTGTCCACTGGAAGTCAAAAGGAACTAAACTTTGCTTCGTTCACGGATGGGGTGCAACATATGTGTTATTAGCTTAGTACAGGGGTCTGCAAAGTTGTTTGTGGAGGGAGCCATTTCACTCCCTCCTCCAGCGGCGACAACTATCTTGTGAGCTGCTGGAGGAGGGAGGGAGGCGTGCCCTCTTCCGACCACAGATGGCCAATCAGAAAAGCTGTCGGCGGGACTTGGGTGGGGCTTCGGCAATGCACTCTAAGCCACAAGGCGACCAAAGAGCCGCACTTTGCCGACAACTGGCTTAGTATAATACTCAAATCAATCACTCCTGCCTACCAAACTCAGGTGTACACATCTAAGGGATTGAGGATTAATGTTATGAGGGTTTTGTATTGCTTTAAAAACAAACCTTTTCAAGGCCCATTAACATTTAAAAAAATGGTCACCATCATAATATTTACAGTCTTCAACTCCTAAAATCCTGCTTTTGACATTTCATTGTTTTGCATCAAGACAAGACAATGTTCTATACAGATTAAGGGGCTGATTGACTAGAAAGTGAATTCACCTCACTACAATTAGAGTTGCATCTCCAAAAGAGTCACAGATTCACTTCTCATTATTAAGTGCCAAATAGACTTGCCGTAGAGGAGGACAAAGACTATCGCTGTAGGATGAGTTGTTGTGGGGCGTAGTCAGATAGAATGCAGAGTTCTGCCATCAGTCCCCGCAATTCACCATTCTGATTTGGTGAAGTCAAATGGGTGAATGTGGAGCAGTACACCCAGTTGCATTCAAACCTTCCACACACTCTGAAGTACCTGTTCATGCACACGCAAATTGATACAAAGTGCTCTGGAAGATTACAACTATCATAAACAGAACTGGCGAACAGACGCAAATTCATAGCGTTACATGTGTATTCAGCCATTAGTCAATAAGGCCCCAAGCGTTTGATTTACAATAAGGGTAAAAACAAAACAACACACAAAAACAAAGTTAATTTAATGAAAATAAAAAATGCAATTACTTGAATTTAATTTAAATTTATGATAAGTGCACCAACATGCTGTTGGGAGTAGATAAAAAAAAGGAGTACTATTTATTAACAGGCAAGAGCCATTTGTATCCTTTATTTTACACAAAACATAAAGGATTGTTCTATAGAAATGAAAGCATCAACTGTGGGCAACAGCATAATAAGTTTTGTGAACTGATTATATTTCTGACGGAATAAGTTGTTTTATTTTCTTAATACCTCTTAAACCACTTCTAGACGCATTTATATATTAGACAATTGGATTTTACATTAAGGCTGTCCATATGGAGGCTCAATGATTAAACGAGAGTCCTGTATACTTTTTAAACGTGAAATCAAGATGTTAATAAGGTTCTCCAGCTAGATAAAAAATTGGACAGTTATTTACAACTGGGACATACATCTGGTCCTCCAGCATTGTTTGTGAACTGTAACTCCCAGCTTCAACAGTACTATAGAGAACGTGAGGGAAAAATCATGTATGTTACAGAACTCCTCTTACTAACCAAATTGATAAAGCTACAAATATTGTAATTTAAATAGATTTAAAAGTTATTCTTTCTGAAACATTAGGTATTTTTATGCAGCAGATTTTTTTGTCCAATTTGAGGAAAGAATACAATATAATCCAACATGTATAAAATCCAACTGATAATCTAAAAACACACATATTTGCAGGGGCAGGTTGAGCTAAAAACATTGCAGTATAAAAAAAATGAAACACAAAACATTAGTAAACTTTTAGTGTCATCAAAATAAAGGCAAAGAGAAAAAGTGATACAATTTGGGTAACGATTTCGATAACCAATACTGTATTTATGGGCTGCTATAAAAGTTGGAAAAGGATATTCTAAATAATGCTGGTTTGTAGACTTTTCAGTAAAACAAAGTGTTTAAATAGGCAGCAAACCAAAAACAATTTGTAATATACCATGCTGCATCACATAAGATCACTAGAATAAGGTTTTGTTTTTTTTTGACAAACAGGCAAAAAAGTGTCATCTGAGCTGGACTCAAATTAGATCTCTACATATGCAGTTTGGCATTCACATATAACAAAAAAAACAAAACAAAAAGTTTATTAAAATTTTAAAGAATACTACTGTGGCACCATTGCCGGAAGACAAAATTCCAGATCAAATCAATAGATGTAATCTTCATAGATATGATCTAATCACTAATTATCAGTACTGAGCAATGGTAAAGGCACTCTGCAGGGCCCTAATACAAAGTCTAAAAACATTAGAGATACAGTCCCAAGCCATTGATGTGTAAAATGGGAGTAACAAAAATAGACAATGTTTTCCTGCCTATGCAGGACATTTTCATGGCACCAAACAACAAGGATTACAGTAATCAGAGACTGTGGACGTTCTCCTCCTCCTGCGATGCCAGATTTACAATAAATAAAATTCTGTTTTCAGCTGAGCCCCCCTTCATTCACTATATGCACAAAGTGAAGGGTTTTAAAGGTCTCTTGATTGAGGGTTGATTTTTGCACACTCAGAATTCATCATGTCGAACAAGTGCCTCCCCGAAGTCTGTAGCTTGGCTGCCCACAAATAAGTCATATTTATCAACTATTTCCTCTCGTGTGAGTTTGCCATCCTGTTGGGAGAAATTCAGGTTGTGTCAGAATCAGTTGTGCTGTCAATTTGAAATTTAGAGAAATTATATCATAAGTAAATCTGATACAGAGAAAGAAATCATGCTGTGAATGGTCTATTGCAGTCAGGCTCAGGCAAGGTTCACACTGGCATAAATACACCAGCACATTTTAAAAAAGCATATACCCAAAATACGCTGACAATCTCAGGCTGGCATATATTCGGGATGCATTTTTCTATTATACTTCCCCAACACAGTGTGAACGCTCCCTCAGTGTTTGCTGCTCCTCCTATTTGGCCACATTATTTGCGTTGCTTGCGTATGCCTGTCAAATATGCAACAGCAAGCTTTCACATGTAGGAGAACAGGTAAGTTGCATAGGGATTTGTGATGCGAGTTTTTTTTCTTTCCAGCACAGCGTGAATGCACTAGCGCAGGGGTTGGCAAACTTAAATGAGGGCGACTTTTTTTTGTGAGCTGCAAAGGGGGAGGAGCGCACTCTCCCGACCACATGACCTGCTGACGGCCAATTAGAAGAAGCAGAGGTCATGGGTGGGGCTTTGGTGGTGCACTGCACTTTGCCAAACCCTGTACTAGCATATTTACGCCAGTGTGAACCTGGCCTAAATGAGAGAATAAGTCTTTTAAGGCTGGGTTCACACGATGGTAGGGCATATATACTCTGCTCCCGAAATGTGACAGACAGGAAGTGCTGTGAACGCCGAGGGAGCATTCACACTGTCGCTGGTAAGTACAATAGAAAAATACACCAGAGTGTATTTTTCTTTTTTCTGACACGAGTGTATGATGCGCTTCGCATCATACACTCGTGTGAACCCAACCTAACAGACCTGAACAAAAGCAGCAAAAAGGTAAACTATTTTTTAAATTTTATCCTGTACCGTCTAATCATGCACTGCTTCGCTAACACAATTAAGGAAAAGGCTATACAACAGCAACTGAAATTGCATGAGGGGGAAAAAAAAAACAAACAAAAAAAAAACTGTACTATAGCAAATGGGTGAAGAAATGCATAATGGCCAAAAGGTTATGTGGAGAATGGCTTCTGGGTCAGTATGGCCTTTAATGCAAATTTAAAAAAAAAAATCCACTGCCACAAGCAAAGCCTTGGAAAACTGTCAGTGGCATAAAGTTGTTACACAGACTTAGAATGCAGTAACTAACTGCACCTTACATATCCTGTACAACACTCACATCCTCCATAATCAGTCTGAATAGTTAGATTACAAAGTCTGCAGGCATTTCTGTCTTGTTTCCAACTTTATTAATTCCCATAATAAAAATGGGGCAGAGTGAAGCACCGAATTCCATTTAAAAAAAGAAAAAAGTGTAGTCATGCAATTGCAAAGAAACTGGGGATACATTCACATTTTTCCTAATTATCCCGATTATAAACATTGAATGCATCTAGTAGCTTCTATCAGTAGTCTTATAATGCACTACAAACTAGTCTATATATTTAATCATGTAGTAGAATATTTACACACTTTGGAAAAAGGCCACGGCTAAAACAATATACTATCACACAATAACTTGTGGAGAAACATGGACCCTAGTTAAAAAACAGGGAATATTAAAGAGCTGCTGCACCTGAAGTTCTAAGCAAGTCTGGATAGGAAGAACCACAAAACAGTATTAACCAGCTTCTCCTTTGACTTAATAGTATACCGTGTTTCCTCGAAAGTAAGACAGCGTCTTACATTCTTTTTACCCCCAAAAGTCCCA
>WMED01025529.1:0-10998 GCA_019650415.1 Pipa parva
TGCATTGATACCAATGCTTTGGTATTGTGTGAATTCCTATGAGCGCTCATATTACATTCTGATATAATTTGAAAACCGCACAAAGAGGACGAAAATCGCTTTATTAGCGATGACACACCTATACTAGGAAGCTCAAAGTGCATGCATTGTAAAGCATGCGCTTTGAGCCTCTCCATTCAGATAAACTTTTGGGGATGCACAGTATGGCATGGGGGTGCATAGTATGGCGTGGGGGTGCATATATATATATACACTAAATCCATTGATTAGAATGAATGACGTTTAAAGCCTCAGGGCAGTTTGAGCTGTCAGCAGTGGATGAATCACTGTGCAGGAAATCTGGCTTCAGGTAACCTGACTCCTTATCTTACAATGTGAGTTCACGAGTACTCTTCCTGAGCATGTGTGAGATTTGGAGACAGGGGAGGAGAGCCTGCTTGTTAGCTAGCGTTTCTGTAGTGTTTTCAAATCGGGACAAAATTCAGGTAGGTGTATTTTCAATATGGAAATGTTCTTTGGTTCCTAATTACTTTATTTACATTATAAAGTCACATACTTTATTAAACTATAATAATCCTGAGCTGACAGGTGCACTTTAAATAATGTCAGGAGTCTGAGTGGGCAAGGGGTGGGGGGGTGGAAATCTTTGATATAGAGAAACTCACAGCTTAAAAGCAAAAATAAATAATAATCTAAAAATCAAAATACTAAAAGGAAACTTTAAAAACACATAAGAAAGAAAACCTTTGAACTCAAGATGATGATGCATTTTAATGCCAAAAATACAGGATTGTATGTAGATCTTGGATTTCTGTCTGTATTCCTCTCTGTGTGCTTTGAAGCTGTAATTGTCTCTGCAACACTAAATTCCTTTATCTCCCACCCCTCCCCTGTCAGTTTAAATTTATTCCTAGTAGTATTTATGGCTAGTGATGAGCAATGATGGCAATAATCATCATCAGGTTGATAACCGGTTATTGTAATCTTTTGGTCGATAATCGATAACTGATGACAATTATTGCCAATAACTAGAGCTATTTAAATCATTAACCAGCAAGCAAGCGGTAATGATTTAAAACCAAATTATTTCCATAGCGCTACTGCAATACAAGCGCTATGGCAATAATTATTATAACATACATAAATCCCAGCTAGCACGGGTCCCTAGGACCCTCACACCACCCCCCAGTATTACCCTTCACTTAGCGGTAGGCTGAGTGAGGGGATCACTAAGTGCAGGAAGTGGTTTCATTGGTTCCACTGCTTCCATGAACCCTCTCCCTGCCTCTCTATGTCCCTGTGGGGTAGGGGTCCAACATAAATAAAAACAAGGGGTCCCTGGGACCCATATCCCCCACCCTCTCCCAACGTTAGGCAGGGTGGGGATCGCTACCTGGTGGGGGTCAAACACTGACCCCCTCCCATGACCCCCAACCTCATCAGTGCTATGGGGGTGTGAGTCCTAACCAAATTATGTCCCCAACTAAGTGCTTCACCCCCTACCTAACCATGGGGTGAAGGACTGAACAGTACCTGCACCCCCTAACTAGTGGGATGCAGGCCCATTACACAACCTGTAAAAAATAAATAAAACACACTAAATACTAACAATCTAAACAAAACTAAATTAAAAATCCACAAAAAAGTAACAATCTAATTCTAAAAATCTAATCAAAAACTAATAATCTACAAAGAAATAAACTAACAATCTTATTCTAACATTCTAACTCTAACATACTAAAACATTAAGAATAAAAGCATAAAAAAATACAGCAATAATAAATACGTTAATACATTTAATAAAAGAGCTTTTTAATTGCATATTTACTCACCGCTCCTTAATTCTTTTCTTCTGCCCATGATGTGTTCCTGGATGGGCAAATTTGTCTGCTATGCACTGGCTCCTCAGCTTGATCCGCAGTCTTCATCCGGTGTAATCCAAATTAAATCTTCTTTCTTGATCCAGAGCTACCGCTGCACACTGCCGCTGAAAATAAAAAATGCTGCAGGACCTTCTTCTTTCTTGTCATTATCAGCAATGAGCTTCCCAATTCACTCTTCAGCTATTTATAATGTGTCCACTGAGAAAATATCTCAGTACATTGTTCACAATGTGGCATGTTAGAAAAAGTTTCTAGATATTATGAGATTGTAAAAAAACTGATCATAGAAAAGGTCCATTCACTACACTACAAAATAACATCTTTCTCATTATCTGATTTGTTTTGTAACATGAGCTCCATTCATAAGAACTTGAATAAAAATTATGGAATTCACTAGATTTACATAATAAAATATACACAACTTTCCATAAATGTTATTATGGTTTTCAAATAATTAATATGGAGCTTTAGCATATTTATATTTGTATAATCAAGTATATTTTATATATTAAAAACTAGTAATTATTATCAAATTGACTCTGCCCCTTTTAGGATCATATTTAACAATTCATATTTTGCAAATTTTCACTGATTTTTCACTAACAATTCCTATCTTTGATTTTTTTAAAGCTAGAAATTAACAGTTTATGGACAATTTTTCATTTTTCTGAATAAATTACTTTTACCCACTTCCCAGATTTATAAATTGGCCCCAAAAATGTGGAATAATTTCTCTTTTACCTTATTGAATTCAGGGCCCCATAAATCTACACTGTTATTTATATACAAGTAGCTCTCATTATTTGATTCATTAAAACTTCCAATCTTCTGTCTCACAACAGAATTATCTGGTGGGAAGAACCACTTGAGGATATCAAAGTGAGCAGGTGGACCTCCTTTTTCATTGAAGAAGACGGTGTCACCAGAAGAAGTTGTAAAATTCATTTTATGAAGAAATGTATTTACCTATAAAATAAAGAATGTTTTTATCATTACTAAATTTTATGGGTTAGTCAAAAATATTTAGAAAAAAACAAACCAAACCCTGTATGAGTACTATAGAGCACATTAAATCTGTCTGTAGGAATCCACATTTTTATAAATTTTTCACTTGCAAATCTTCAAATTTTAATGGGGCTTGCATCCACAAAACTGCGTCCACAGCAACATGCTTGGTACGCCTAGATATCTGAAGGTGTGTACTTTTGGAGGACATATACTTTGTTATGAGTGTTCACAGGGGAAAGGGCTGTTTTGCTACAGTAAGCAGATTGAATACGTTCATAGTTCTCACCAACAGATGGCACTGTGAAAATACTAACTTGAATACAGTTCATAGTTCTCATCAACAGATGGCACTGTGAAAATCAGATTTGGTGAGAACTATGAACTGAATTTAAGTTTGTATTAATCCACTGATTTACAGAATTTCACAGTGCCATCTGTTGGTGAGAATATAAACTTTGTTCAAATTAGTACTAATTTCCCAGTTTCACTTTCTTTGTGAGTAGTTTTTTACTCTCTTGTATAAAATTGTCTCGGTTTCATATTATTGCCTGATGAAGAGACCTCAAAAACTTGCATTTACCATCTATTCCATTAGCCAATAAAAGGTATCGCCTATACTCTCTTGTCTTTGTTTTGTACTCTCCCTAAGCCTAATAATAAGGGACTTTATAGGCTACCTGAGTTTTTCCTCCCTGAAAGGCAGCCCAGCTCCTCCATGAGATTTGTTTTGTGAGCATTTTCACTGGAGGTGGGCTTGTCTTTCTCGGCCTTATGGCTGCAATCACTGCATGGTTGTAGTCAGAGGGCTTCGGGTGATTTTAGGTACCCTCGGCCTTGTGGCATCGGACTTTGGTAACAAGGGTCTTAAGCATCTTTCTGCTATGGGGGGGTCTGTTTTTTTCCTGAGCAAGGGATCCAGTCTGAAAGCCACCTCTATAGGTGGTCATAGGATGCCGGAATGGCATCCTAATATATCTGTCACTGTACCGTCCACTTAGTCTATTGTACAGGTAGTCATACTCTGAAATGTTTCTCCATGTCCATGTCTTAATTGGAGGCAAACAGATTGTTGATTGATGGTCAGAGGAGACTGCTGTTATGTGTGAAATATGCGTAAATCTGAGCTGCCAATAAACCGGACGCGTTTTGTCCCAATGTTGAGACTTCTTAGTATATAATAGGCATTAGCTATAACTACACTTTTTATTTATTATGCATATGATTTGTACATTTATAAATTTGTAGTTATTTAGAATTTTCTTTACTGATAATTCCTCTGCCTTCTACTATACTTACCCTGCCACATAGTCTTACGGCTGCTAATATATTCCACTGTAATTTTAATTGTTTTTTATGTTTTTTTAATCAATTACACTCTAGGCTCCTCTGGCCTTTATGTATGATAATTCACTATAGATGTCATGTGTGTTTTTGTGAAACTAATAAAATAATGTTTTTTTGTGTGCACACCCTATTGGAGAGTCTTTTGGTTCTTTCATCTTTTTAATAGTTAATTCACTCTCCAGTGTTGCACCACCTATATTTCATAGGCATAATATAAATTTTATTATATATTTTTTTTTTGCTTCCTTTATATATAATTTTTGTGTGCTCGTTGCAACCCTGCCAAATAGCAGAAGAACTTTGTGTTGAAGATGGATTATGTTTTATCGTAGAAAGCCTGATGAAGATTTGCAAAGTAAGACCAGAAGAGTTGTTTTCTCTACCGGAGTACTATAACAGAGGTATGTACGAAGAGGTCTTTAAAAATAAGGAAAGCTATAAACTTTTTCAGAAGAACGATCGTGAGCAAAAAGATAATCCTGTGTTGAATGGATTTGTTCTTGAATTCAAAGATAGAGAAAATATAAGAATGGTTATGGTGCTTATGTATAACAGTCATGTGTCTGAAAGTGAAATTAGGGACTTTTGTCTATTCTTTTTGATGAAGTGGAGTATGTAAAGAAAATATACAGTAAATATAAGATATGGTTGGGAGAACATCTGTTTAAAGTAAGATTGGAGGACAGTGAAACATCAGAGGATGGGTTTTATCATCTTCCTCAAACTATTGAAATTATCAAGAATAAAGGCTTTTGAAAATATTCAGGAATGCCAGATTTCTGATGGACTTGTAAAGGGTATGGTCATACATCACTAAAGTGTCTCAGAAATCTTTTTTGTATGAAATGTCATGAGCTTGGGCACAAAGAGGAAGGTTGCACCAGGAAAATACAGTGTGGGAATTGTGGAGAGGAACATAAAACTATTAATTGTGACAAAGAGTATCCAGTTTATCTCCCCAGTACATATGCAGGTGTAGTAAATGACTCCAGCTGCAAAGAGCAACGTACCGGAACAGAAGATACCATGTGAAATTGGAGGAAGCTCAAAGGTACAGGGTAAAGGAATGGAGACTTTAAAGGTTTCAAAAAAACAAAAATGAGTACAAAAAGCAAATGAAAAGAGGAAGAAAGGAAAAGAGAGAAGAAGTTGGTGAGGGTGCTGGTGGTTGGGAAGGAAGTTTGGAGTCAGGAAGTAAATGTGAACAAGCAAAGAAAAGGAAGGAAGATCTACAACACCCAGATGATATGGATTGTGATAAGAGACAATCATCAGTAGACTCACTAGCAGGAGTGTGTAGGAAAGTAAGCATTGGTACTTTTCCTTTAAGAATTACACCAGACCTGCGAGCTTTGATTTCATCAGAAGAACAAGTGGAGAGTTCAGAACCTGGTTGATTATCCTTTTTCTTTAAATTAACATGCTAATTAAGTGTGTTTCATTAAACGTTAGAAGCATACAAAATGTCACAAGAAGGGTGACTATTTTTGATTTTCTGGCAAATATTAATGCTAAGAAGTTTATTGTATACAGGAATGTGATTTAGAATTTAAGAAGCACTTTGATGAAATTGAAAAATATTGGGTTTATGAATTATCTTTTTTTTCAGGGGATAATTTAGTAAAAAATTCAGGTATTGGTATTTTATTCAAAGGTGGAAATTTTAAGTCTGTTAAGAAAATTGAAGTACAACCAGGAAGATTTTTGATAGTTGAAGGGTAGTTTAAAGAAATTAGAGTCAAATTGGTGTGTGTTTATAGGAATAATGATAAAAATGAAAGAGTTATATTGTTTATAAAATTAAAAAAAAACAGGTAAAACATCTATAATTGTTTTGGAGGATTTCAATTGTGTGGTGAGCACTAAAGATGAGGCTGGGTGTGTTAAATTGGATAAATCTTCTAAATGTTTGAGTAATATGATCACAGATGTATCATTGTGTGATGCTTGGAGGAGGGGGGAAATAGACAGGAAGGATTTATATGGTCCAGTAAAAAGGCCAAATCTAGAATTGATATTTTTTTTCACTCTAAAGATTTCAAGGAGGTGGATATAAGTTTGGTATTAAATATTTTTTCAGATCACAAAGCAATTAAAGTGAATTTGGAGATGGAGGAGGGGTTTGAGTGTGTTAAAGCGGTGTGGAAGTTGAACATTAGCCATCTGGAGGATACATTTTGTGAGAGAAGGTTTATTAAAAAATATCAAGAATGGATGAGTTTGAAAAATACCTTTTCTTCTGCCTCTAAGTGGTGGGAGTGGATTAAAAAGGAATGTAGGATTTTTTTTAGTAAGGAATTGAAATTTTTAATAAAGGGGAGAGAGAGATTATCGTGAGTTGAATATAAAATGGCAAAATATGTTAGCATTTAAAAATAAAGGTTATAGTGTTGATAAAGAAAAGGAAGAGATAAGGAAGGAGATTAAAAACTGGATTAGAGATAAGGGAAATGATCTTTAACCCCAGAGTAAAAGAAATTGAGGAAGGTGAGAGATTGTACTGTACAAAATTTTTCTTTAAAAAAAGAAAGAAAGGGAATAGAATTGTGAAATGAGCTGGAGAAAAAGATAAAGAAGGGTGACTAAAAATTGCATATGATTTTTATAGAGATTTGTATAAGGATAAAGGCATTGGGGAATGTGATATGGAAGATTTTGTAGAGTTGGATAATACTTTAGAAGAACAGAATCAATTGTTTTTGGAAGAAGAGTTAAGTTTACCAGATTTGGAAGTGGCAGTTAAAAGTTTGTCTAAAAACAAAACACCAGGGATGGACGGTTGGACAGCCGAATTCTATACCAAGTACTGGGACCTAATTAAGGGTGACTTTATGGAGGTAGTGGGAAGGAAGTTTATTAGAATCACAAAAGGAAAGTCAGATAATATTCATTTGTAAAAAAGGCGACAAAGAGGATATTAAAAATGACAAACCAATAAGTTTACTTGATACTGACTCTAAAATTATAGCAAAATACTTGAACTAATAAATGAAGACAAGTAATTGGTGCAATAATACAGGAAGATCAAGTTTGTGCAGTACCCAGAAGATCTGGTTATCTTGATAGATGTGTTGTGTGATGTTTTTGACAGAAATAGTAAAATTGCTATTTTTTTCTCTTGATTTCCAGAAAGCGTTCGACAGTGTGATTCATAGGCACATGTTTAGAGTACTAGAAACCCTTAAAATATCCAGGTATTTTGTAAACAAAATTAATACATTATAGAAAGATGTGAGCAGCAGGGTCACAATAAATGGATTTTTAACTGAGAAAATTGCAATTAAATCAGATGTGCGACAAGGCTATCCTATGTCGCCAGCACTGTTTATCTGTGCATTGGAATCATTTATGCAAAAGATAAGGAAAGAGAAAATTGTGAAATCAATTAAGATTCCAAATGGGAATTAAAAATATTGCATATATGGATGATGTTGTTGTCCTGCGTTCAGATTCGCTTTCCTTAAATAGAATTGCATTAATTGCTGATTGCTTTTGGTGTTGCGTCCGGTTTGAAGTTGAACTTAGAGAAATCAGAATGTGTTGTATACTGAAAATGGGTACAAGATGACTACTGTAAGATCAAAACTACTAAAGAAAGTTTTTCTTTTCTGGGTGTTATTTTCAATCAAACATGAACTGGAATAAAAGAATGGGAAAAAATGTTAGATAAAATTAAAAAATAAATGGAGTTCTGGAGACTTAGGAATTTGACAATTAAAGGGAAGGTGCCAATTATAAAAGCTGTAGTGTTACCAATTTTACTGTATTCTTCTTTGATTTTCTTGCCAAGTGATTTATACATTTGAAAGTTTACCAGGGAAATATTTATGTTCCTGTGGGGATCAAGGATGGAGAAAATAAAAAGGGAAATAATGTACAAGGAAAAGAAAAATGGTGGGAGGGATGCGCCAGATGTTAATAGATTCTTATCATTAAAATATATCACTTATGTTTTAAAAATTGTTAATTCAGAGAGGAGTGTAATTAAATTTGTGAAATATGCTGGTGGTAGGATCTTGATTAAGGATGGATGGATTAAGAACGAAATAGGTAAACCATTTGCTTTCTTCCCAAATAGATTTTATTTAATATTGGACAAAATTATAACATATTACAGTTTTAAAAAATACACAATAGAACAAATAACATCTAAGAATATGAGGAAAATAATTCAAAAAGAGGAAATTGCATGTAGGATTGAAAGATATAAATGGGGTAATTCACCATAGTGTGAAGTGAGCTCCGGAACCTTCAGCTCACTTCGCACATGCTGTTATATGCTCGCTGATGTCCTGCACACGGACATCAGCAAATGCTTTAAAGGGATTCCAGTCTCAGCTAGGTGACTCGAGTGCTCTCACCGAGACTGGAATCCCTTTAAAGCACTCGCTGATGTCCGCATGAAAATTCTATGTTGGGAAAACCCATTATTCTCCATGCGGTATTTTTGCAACCAAAAAATGTAATATACAAAATAATCAAAATTAAAAGTTTCTCCATGAAAAGCAATGTAAAATATGGTGAGTTTAATGTGATTATATTTTTGATGTTTATTTTTTTCAGTCGCCACCTTAAATTAGTCTCAGTTGAAAAAATTGATGACCAAGAAAGTCACCTTAAAATGTATTGAAAAGCAGCAACTAAAATCAAATTATAGATAGTTGGGGTTTTTCATTAACTTTTATTTTCTTTGAGCCTGGACATTTTTAAGAAATACAATTTATTTATCTCAAAGACAAAAGATATGTACAAACTACAGCAGCCTAACAGTATCCTTTTATATTATATAATGTACAGAGTAGAGCATGATATATATGAATGGAAATTATTGGGTGTACTGGTATTTACCCATGTAAAGATATTATAGGGTAACATTACTTGACCCTGAGCCCTTCTCAACTGGAAGTTGCCACAACTCCTCAAACTAATCTCATGTTACCCCAGAAATAAGCAGGTTAGTATAATATTGGCAGCATGTCTTATATACTGAGTTACCTAGAGAAATGCCCACCTATACCCAGTGCTTTTTATAACACATACAACCATTGTATTTAAATAATTATCTCATGTAAGACTGGACCCACCTGCCAGGGTTTTACTTCCATCTTCAGACTCTCTTTTTGGTTGAAGTGATTTGTTTGTGGCTGAGCAGAGTAGAGATTATGGAGAGCATGAGCCAGTGCATAGACCGCTGTATAAACTCGATATGTGATTCTATAACCAGAATAAGTGAATACTGCTAAATGTAAATTTTCCATAGTTTCATTTCCTGTACATCTATATTTTATATAATCCTTCTTAAAGTTTTCCATGTGTGATAAGAAACAGAGAAATAAATGACTCCATATAAAGTCAGTTAGAGGATCTCCAGGGTATTTGTTAGGGGTAAATGTGGTGAAAAATTTCCTAAAACCAGGAATCTCTCCTTCCTGGATTAATAGTGTCAGAGTTCCATTTAATGAAAATGCAATGTCTTTTTTCACTCTGTAAGGCAGAGAATTTATAAAAAATGAATTTGTTATCCAAACCTTTCTTGGCAATGTATATTGTCTAAATGTATGCATAAATGGAAGAATATATTTTGAGCTGATAAACATAACAGTGACATTAGAAGTAGTATTTTTAAATTCCCAAACAAACTTTTCTCTTTTGATCTCATCTTTAACAATGAAAGTGAAAGCTAAACACCCCCCATAACTGGCAAGTCCAGTGCTTATCTTCTCCTTGGCTCTGTGTCCACTGTCATCATCAGATATAATGAGTCCGACCCATTTCCATCTGAAGTGGATCAGTATCTGCACAATCCCATCTATTTCTGTTTCCTCACTGGGAATATTTCTGTAGAATAATGGAAACTGTTTTCTGTCATTATAAATGGATTCCCTGGAGCCATAAGTGATCTGAAACATAAATGAAATATAAAAATGTTGCAGTGATTTCTATTATTTTTTGAATAATAAGAAAAGATGTTTTAATGAGTATTTATAACTAGTGATGAGCGATGATGGCAATAATCCTCATCGGATCAATGATCGATATAAATAATTGTGTTTAAATCATTAACCGCTCCCTTGCCGGTTAATGATTTAAACAAGGCTGTGTGCTGCTGCATGGGGAGATCAGGGGGATCAGAGGGACCCCTCCTAGGTGTATTTAATTTATTTTAAACAAATTATTTCCATAGTGCTGCAATAGCAGTAGCTGCTATGGAAATAATTGGCTTTTAAATCACAGCCACATGGTGTGCCGGCTTATGATTTAAATAGCCGCTTTATATTGAATGATCCTGGGGGGGATCTGGAGTGGTTTGGGGGTCCCCTAAAAAAGAAAAATTCATTTCACCGAATCACCCTGAAGTTTGAATTCATTCTGAATTGAATTTTTAGTGAAATTCAGAATGAATTCCACTTCAGATGAATGGATTCAGCCATCTCTAGTAATAATCGAGTGATGACGATAATCGATATGATTTTTGTAAAATCATCGAATCATCAATAACACCCAATAATTGTAATAATTGTGCCAATTTCAACTTTTGACGATATCATCGCTCAACACTATTTGTAACTTTTACAAAGCAGAGTCTTATTGAATAAAGGAGTAATAGTCATGTATACAATGGGGAAAAAAAGTATTTAGTCAGTCACCAATAGTGCAAGTTCCACCACTTAAAAAGATGAGAGGCATCTGTAATGGACACCAGATGTAGACCTCAACTATGGGAGACAAACTGAGAAAACAAATCCAAAAAATCACATTGTCT
>WMED01025530.1:0-10998 GCA_019650415.1 Pipa parva
CCCCCCACTCACTTCCTCCAGTGTTGCACCTCCTATAAGCGCTTCTACACAATGAGGTAAGTTGAATGTGACGGAGCTCCTTAGATCCTTCGGGTCTTGCTGGCAGCTACCGAATACAGCTGGAAAGTCCCGAAGGATCTAATGAGCGCCATCACATTCAACTTACCTCACTGTGTAGAAGCGCTCAGAGGAGGTGCAACGCTGGAGCGCTGGAGAAAGTGAGTTTAGCTATGGGCAATGTGGGTGACAGCACCCCTCAAATAGATTGCGCCCTGCACAGTTGCCCACATTGCCCAGCAGTAAAACCGGCCCTGCTTGTGATAACTTTTGAACAGCAACACATCTTCAGGTAACATGGTCATCCCCTATACTTCCTCTCTTTCTTTCCCTGCTGCAGTACCTTAAAAAGGCAGCAGGTGAACTCAATAATATTGCTTCCAGTGTGACACCTGATAAAGGAAGGTTGATACTACTTCAAAATATTGTATGACACTTTTTACTCCGCAATAAAAAATGGAGATGTTGCCCTAAATTTATACAGCTTTGGTCATCTTTTACTTCAAACTGTAATAAATGGATGAAGATTATTATTTTACATTTTAGTTTGTTGCCGATAGTGGTTATCTAAGGTTATTTATGTTTCCTAGATCCATGTTATCCATTTGAAATTCCCACCTATTGCTTAATTGTCTGCTGGCAAAATCACTAATGTTGTTTTCTGCTTCCAAGGCCATGGGATTCCCTAGAGCTAATACATGAACAAGTGTTGATTGAAAAAAATAACTGTTCCCAATTACCTCTCCTAAAATTGTTTCCACTATCAGTATTCCTTAAAGTAACACTACTACCACATCTACAAAAGGACAAGTAATGGACGTAGGGAGATTATATCACTGAAACCCAGTGAGGAAAAAAATGCAGAAAATGTATCTGCTATATTTATAGAACTTTTAGTACATGTGAAATGAAAAATAAAAATTATTTATGTAAAATAAGGCCATTCATTTAAAAGGAGACCTACAGTACTGTACAGTATATTTTTTTTCATATGCATTGCCTTGTCGGATTTCTGGTATCTCAGTTAGTTTATGGGATAGGATAGAAATGTATTAGATATTAAAAATATGAAATTTCATATAAAAATTGATTTTTTTTTTTCTTTAAGATTAAAATAAATCATACAAGTTGTTTGTCAATATTTATTTGAGTTTGATAAATAAAGTGTTACAGAAACACCAATCTACAGTGATCGATCTATTAATAATTATATAACATCAGAAAAATTAATGTGAAAAAAATCTATTGTTTGTTTTCATTTAACATGAATGTTTAGACGTAAAGAAAAAGTAGGAGGAAATGGTTTAAGGAACTGGGGGTGTGATAAGCAGAGTTGCGTATATCCAGCCAACTTATCTCATGGAAGGTCCACAAGTTGTGAGCCTTTGTTTAAAATTAATTTTATACATTAAAATTTGTAGAAAATGAAATGAAATTAAAATGATCAAATAACTGTGTTGACATTCTAGAATGTCTTGTCTTTACCCACTAGCTTTCTGCATAAGCACCATCTCCTCGACCCACTGCAGTCTGGTTTTAGGCCGGGGCACTCTACAGAGACTGCCCTTTGTAAACTTGCAAACAAACAATCTCCAGGCTGCCAAAGCCAAAGGTCACTTTTCTGTTTTAATTCTCCTTGAACTTTCCTCTGTGTTTGACACTGTTGACCACTCCCATCTCTTTCAAATTCTCCATGCGCTTGGGGTCCGATATTGAGCTGCTTCTTGGTTGGCTTCCTATCTCTCCGAATGTTCATTCTTTGTCTCCCATGCTAATAACTCCTCTTCTCCTGTCCCGCTTAAGGTGGGGGTGCCCCAAGGTTCTGTCCTTGGCCCTCTCCTGTTCTCTCTCTACACTCTATCTCTAGGCGATATCATCAATTCATTTGGTCTCCAATATCACTTATATGCTGACGATATCCAAATTTATTTATCTGCTCCTGACTTAACGTCTGTATTACAGTCTCAAATCTCAAATTGTCTTCTGTCAATCTCCTCGTGGATGGCCAAGCGTCACCTCAAGTTAAATCTCGCTAAAACAGAACTGATTATTTTCCCACCCAAACCTGGTCCCGTTCCTACATTTTCCATTCAAGTGGATGGTGTGAAAATCAACCCTGTAACCTCTGTTTGTTGCCTTGGACTGACTTTTGACTCTGCTCTTTCCTTCTCTAAACACATCTCTTCCACTGCTAAATCTTGTCGAATCTTTCTTCTCAACATTGTCAAGATCCGCCCCTTTCTCTCTCACTCCACTGCTAATACCCTCTTGCATGCTCTTGTCCTGTCTCACTTGGATTACTGCAATGTTCTTCTATCTGGCCTTCCAGTTTCCTACCTCTCCCCGCTCCAATCTATTCTAAACTCTGCTGCCAGAATTCTCTCTCTACAGAGAGGACGGCTCTTCTCCCAACCTCACTCTGCTCCCTAGCTTCCTGTAACTAAAAGAATTATATACAGTGTTCTCCTTTTGACATATAAGGCATTCCACTCTCTTGCTCCACTCTACATTTCCTCACTCTTATGTCTGTATGTTCTTCGGCGTCCACTACGTTCCTGTAACAGCAAACAACTTTGCGTACCTCGTACTAATACTGCCCTTTCTCGTCTTAAACCCTTTTCACTCTCTGCCCCTCACCTTTGGAATTCTTTACCCCTTTGTCCCCCATGTACGTTCCCTCTCCACCTTCAAAACCAAATTGAAATCCTATCTGTCGGAGCACTAGCACTGATTCTTATCATTGATTCTATATATAATTTTTATGTTTAATATCTGTATATATCTATTGTATTTATCTATTTATTCACTGTATTTATCTATATCTAGTTTGATCTATTTAATTGTATTTATGGACCTACGTCTCAACATACAGCTCTTATTGTCCTATCTGTGTATGTAAGTCTTCCTCCCACTTAGATTGTAAGCTCCTTGGGGCAGGGACCTCCAACCTCTTGTGTCAATCACAACCTAGCACTTAATTTGATGTATCCTTGTAATATTTTACTTGTATTGTTTTATGCACTTTTCCCTTGTTTGTATTGTACTTGTATCGCTGAATTGTACAGCGCTGCGTAAATTTGTGGCGCTTTATAAATAAAATTATACATACATACATACATTGATCTTTGTGTGATTTACTGTAACTCGTGAGAACTGTCTTAGGAGAAAGTAATGAAAGTGGGTTTATGTTCACCACTAGAGAAAGGACCTCAGCCACTTGCATAAGTTCCCCATTATCAAGGTCAGTAACATCCGGCTGCAGAAACCAAAAGTTCTTCTGTGGTTAATGAAAGTCGCACAGCATCTTCAGGAAATTGGTGTACCTGGCAGAAAGATCTGCCCCACTTTCACAGCAGAAGGGAACAAGCAATGCACATTGAATGAAAAGTAACAAAAATAAAACCTGGTACTTTGTATTAAAAAAAAAAATGTTGATACATTTTTCTCTAAATAATTTTAGCTAAAAAAAAAAAAATCTAGAACAATTAGTAGGTATTCATTACAAGGGTTGAGCATAAATGAAATATAATAGTGTAGCTTAAATTCTAATTTCTCTACATGGAAACACATTCTAAGTAAAGGTCCCAAAACGCTGGTCTGCAGGCTGCCGGATGGTGATGTTTCCATTATGCGACCAGGGGGTTAACTGGTCCATCAACTAGAAAAGGTTGGGGGGGGCCCTGATCTAACAGAAATTATAGTCAGCAAAAAAGCCTAATTTTGGATGCACACCTATTTCTTCTATAAATCTGCAGTGCTGTTCCCTGGATACCTGTCCTGGTACCAACTATACAGAAGCTTAAAAGTTGAGAATATAATTAGCAAGTGCTTGGTATGCGACTTTCATCAAACTTGGTGAACATCATGTTATGCTGATAGCGTTTTACTCCTTTAAGACTCCACAGTTCCTATGTGTTTCATTTCAGCTGTTCCAGTCTCTTGATGTCCCCCATTGGATTTTCAGATTAGCCAATTCTGCCTCTAGTCCTTCTTTTGCCAAGCTACCACGAGTGGGGGGTGAACCTGGAGGTCAGGACCTTTTGTGATATTTTGCAGCAAGGACCATACCATCTTGTGGGATTTAAGGATAAAGAAAGGAAGCTCCTTGTATTTGGATTTGAAAAGTATATTATTCACTTCATGTTCACTAAGTGGAAGCTTCACTTAGTTTACAGACAAACAGCTTTCTTGCATAATATGGTACAGTCAGTCGGACAGTAGTAGGATGTTGAATGATGAAAATTCCACTGGTAAAGTGCAGTGGTGTCATCCTCACAATATGCCACTAACTGTATATAAGTGAATATTAAATCCCTTTCTATGTCTCCCTGTCCCTCCTAGTTCATCCTCACAATGTGCCACTAACTGTATATAAGTGAATATTAAATCCCTTTCTATGTCTCCCTGTCCCTAGTTCATCCTCACAATGTGCCACTAACTGTATATAAGTGAATATTACATCCCTTTCTATGTCTCCCTGTCCCTAGTTCATCCTCACAATGTGCCACTAACTGTATATAAGTGAATATTACATCCCTAGTTGTTACTTGATTGCAGTCTTTATTGTCACCTTTAAACAGTCACCTCACACAGCTCACAGGAGCCCTGCCATCAACCCCATAACTCACCACTTTGTTCTTGCAAAGTAAAGTTGGGGAATATGGAGCAGTACCCGTTGTCAATTTTACCTCTTTGTCAGACTCTGGTGCTTGATGAACAGCTGAATTGTCTGTGCATGAAAAAGTAAAAAGAGAGACAAACAACACATTGCAAAATCCAAAGAATATGCCAAACCCACTGTCAAGAGCGTTGCAAGTGTAGTGTCCTATAAATATAATCATAAGCTGGAAAAACAAGGAGGAGGAATTTTGTAAACCCAAACAACATCAATAGCAGTATGTGCACTTTGAGTAAGAGACCAGAAACCATTAAGATTGAAATTGTATTTAGGATTAACTAAAAGCAGTCACTGTGAAGGGCATGATCAGTTTTATGTTCAAGTGAAGGAAGGGAAACAATATTTTGCCTTGTCTTTGTTTAAGCTGCTTAAAGAGGATTGTGGGTAAGCTGTGCATCAGAGTACAGGTAGACAACAGGACTGTAGTAGTAAAGGAATTATTTTTACTTAGGGAACATTGGAACAGCAGCTTGTAACAAGTACAAACAATATGGAGACCAGCCACTTCCTGATACAGACTTCCTGTATTACATCAGAACATGTGACCCAGTGCTGCCTTATACTGAAAGTGGCAGCACTATGCATGCACTATAAATTACAATATACCCCAATTGCAGGAGTACCAGTACCATTGTACAGTGCCATGGTGTGCATCAAAAAAGAATAAGTAGGTGTTAAAAAATTAATAACCCTTACTGGATAATACCCAGCTTTTCTGGGTGTCCCCTAATCAACTTAGAATAATAGAAATGAGAGTAGTAGAGTGGGTCTCCATTTCCTTGGACCCACACTTATACCAATCTCCATAAGTAATAGCCAGCTAATGCCAATCATTCTGCATCACATGAAACAACTACTGTGGAGAAACACTTCTCACTAAGATATAGTACTGCATATGTAAAGATGTATTTTGACTATAGTTTAGCTTTAAATGAAAAGATAAATTCAATCAGAGTGGTCAGAGTTGCATGGTAGAAACTCACACACACATACGTGCAATGTTCATTTTGCCCACGTAAGAGCAGGGTTTTATTAAGGAATCAGTAAGCAGGCCATTCACATCAAAAATGGGAGAATTATCTATGCATGTTCATGGAAAGTGATGTGAAGAGCTCTGAAAGTCCACAACCGTTGTAAGCATCAAGAACGCATGGTCTTTCATCATTGTGTAGTGTGTCCCTAAATTCATTATTTCAAATGTACAGGAAACATTACAAGATTCATGTAACTTAAAAACTGAATAGACTGCAGGATGATTAGTGAAACTGACTTGTTGTGACATTAAGAGCTGTGAGTCTAGTGCCTGAATTTACCACATCCTATTTCTGTCCTGAGATGTCTTCTATAGATTTCACAATTCAGTAGGCAGCTTCCGTAAATTATTATTGTTTATTTCTTAACCACAAGACATTTAGGATAGTAAATTATCACTAATTGCATTATCTGAAAGCCTAGTGTCAGCTTGAGAAGCAGAGTAAACTGACTGTTGTAAAAGCCATATACCAATGCCTGTTGTACCTCTCCCTTCAGTAATTAATTGTTTTGGTGGTTGTGGAGGCTCAATACTTCCCAGAATGTTATTTTAGTCAATACGAGATACTATTATAACACTCATTCTTCCATCATAACTTAACAGGGTTGCCAACCCTTGGAAATATTTTTTTATTGAAATTTTTAAAATATTTACTGACATCCAGTTTTTTAACTGACATTTTCATATATTGTATCATTCCAAAAAATATGAAATTGCTTCTCTATTAAAACATAATGCACTTTTGACTTTTAACACAAATCCAAATGTATATATATATATATATATATATATATATATATATATATATATATAATAACTGCATATTATTATGTCAATCAAAAATATTGGTTGGCAATAGATTTTTTTTTTATAAAATAGTCAGTAGCAATCTCTTCCAAAATCTGTAAACCCTAATATGTATTAGAGGAGGACATGCTGCCTTCCAAACCCAAATGGAAGGCTGGAGTCCATCTTGTTCTTACAATTGATATCCAAAGGCAACGAGGGGGGCCCAACCATTGCTCTTGCACAGGGACCCTTGAAATTCTTGGTCACTTATTCATGAAAATCTGAACAGCTGCGTAAAAGTCCGAATTTTCATTTATTCACCACTTTTCGATCTTTCCTTATTCAGCAGCTCTGCAATGCAGTGAATTCACAACTAATTTGGACCTTTAC
The DNA here is from genome assembly GCA_019650415.1 of Pipa parva. Taxonomy (NCBI): domain Eukaryota; kingdom Metazoa; phylum Chordata; class Amphibia; order Anura; family Pipidae; genus Pipa; species Pipa parva. Next base: position 6,948 of record WMED01025530.1, read on the forward strand.
CACAGTCACAAAATTAAGAGTTTTTCACATCACTTTGCACAGGTAATTGGGCTATTCATCAAGTGTCAGAGTCTGTCACAGTAGTGAATTCTATCAGGCGTACTGTGTTGCATTTGCCAGTTTTATTTCACCAGAACAAAGTGTCAAATTAGGGGATTGATGGCAGGGCTCCTATTGTCCAAATGATTTTGCCGCACTATATGCGATTAACTGCATCTGACGCAATTCACTTATTCGCTATGGGAATTTGCATAATTCTCTTGAACAATCAAATTCTCATTTTGATGAATAAAGCCCCTTGGCCTTGGCTGAATAGCAGTGATTTGTAGGTGTCAGCCAGGAGGTAAACATTGTTAAGAATATAAACAAAACAATGACTAATATTATTGCCTTTTTTTCCCATGACTACATACTATACTTTCTCAAAAGTAATAATACTACTGGTATTGTATCAAATTCAGCTGACCTCATCCCTTTAGACTGATCTCAAATGGAGATGATCATCATGTCAGGGTGTTGATAACAGAGCCTTTGTAATGATACACTGAACAGTCCAAATTCTGTTTAATACATGGGTTCTGGGGCCATTGGAGAGGATCCAAAAAACAGAACTGTCCCATGAATTTCAAAGATAAAGATAATAAATTCTGGGGTTTACAGCAGGGTTCCTGCTTCCGGTATATGGAAGGTTTCTACCCTGGGACCCTGGCCTCACAGTTTCAAGTACTTAAACTGAGTGTCCTTCCTATATAGTTGAGGTTGGCCCTGTTGGGGTATCAGACTACCCAGTAGCTAAGTACAACCTGTTACTCTCACTCCTAAAATAAGCTATATAAAAGGATCTCCCCTAATCTATTGAAGATCCAGTCTTGTAACAGGTATTACCACTCTCTTTGTTCAGGCCATGGAGAAAGACCCACACACTCCAGGACCTTATATAAGCTAAGCTGGCCCTGAAAATGTGACATCACAATAACAAAGGCTAAAACACTGCCTGAGCATAACTGAATCCACAGAAGTTGCTATGTAAAGATAGGACAATAGAGGGAGCCCAAATAACATTAAGTAGATCAGTGAGCATTAGAATATAGAGTACAGGTTTACACTCATCTGGGCTACGCTAGTATGTTGTCTATTTTTTATTTTTTTTGCATGTAAGTGTATCCTAAGTTTCCAAAACTTTTCAGCTAATTTTACGACACTGTAAAATACAATGAAAGCGATTATTCAAGGCAAACTAATTATTTCATGTTAAGATCCCACTGCAGCTATTACATTAGAATTAACTCCATTTTCCTAAAGGGAAATATTACATGTTAATTAATAATACTGTTCTGTGTTACTGAAGACTTGCATTCTTATAAAAGTATTGATTTTTAATACGGTTGTTCCAGTTATTAGACTTACCAGACTTCAGTGATAAATAGAAATAGTATTAAATAGTACATGTCCCATTTACATTTATAACCTTTATAACTCAATAGTAGTGCTGATCGCTCCAATGTACACTTACATGGCCTTTATATTTATTATATTGTCCCTCTAGATTTTTGGTTAACTTTGGTATATTTTAAGGCAATAAAGGACAAGTCCAGAGACTTCATGTATATGTCTCCTGCCATAGGGTATAAAATTAATTTGTATGGAATAGGTTTGGATTTTTCTGTAGTCTTCAACCCACAGGCTTATTTAACCCTTTGTTAATAAAACACTCTGTATATTACTGCTATTTAACCCACAGGCTTATTTAACCCTTTGTTAATAAAACACCCTGTATATTACTGCTATTTAACGCACAGGCTTATTTAACGCATCATGTGACGCGTGACGTCGGCAACGTCTGACGTCACGACGCATAAGCAGGAAGTGCGGCCGGTTTTAAAAACCGAACCGAGCAGCACTATGGAATACAAACAGTAGCGATTCAACCCACTTCTCCTGAGCAAGCTAATGGTGATTAGCGAAACGCGTAGAGACGCATCACAGACTGATATTCCAACACCCNGAAGGATGGGATAACTCTCTCCCCCTTTGTGAATGCACTCACCGGAAAGTGCCGATGTGTTCAGATGGTTTAGAAATAATGTGCAGTATATTATTTCTGTTTAAAACTGCAGCTCCAGCTATTTCTAAACCATCTGAAAACCCTGCATATAACAACTGGAGGAAAAGAGTCCAGTGGACGGATTTTCACAAGGTTCATCTTGATCTTTAAGTGCCAGACACATCGGCACTTTCCGGTGAGTGCATTCACAAAGCGGGAGAGAGTTATCCCATCCTTCACCACCAATTTAATTTGTTACCTTTAACAAGCACAGTGCAGTCTATACAGCCTGCACCTATCCTCACTACACACCTAATTTGTTTGTGTGGTTCACAGATTCACGTGCACAGTGCACATTTATCTAATGATAACACACTAGGGAAGTTCCCTTGTTTTTCACATAATACAGCGCTGCCACCATATTCTGAGTCCATCCAGAATTGATTCTTGAGTTATACCATTGACCTCTCTGCCTGCCTTTCTGTCTTCTGTGGCCACTTAACTGAAGTTTCAGATAAGAACTGGGTAGAAAACAGCTAATGGGGGAATGGCAAAAAAAAATTAAGAGCAAAATGTATTAAAGTTGGAAAGACCAGCAGTCTGTCCGACTTTACCGAGAGAAATTTCATTTTATTCGAAATTCTCAATCTCGAGTTTTCAAATTGTTTTTCCATGGAAAGGTAGCCATGCTTTACATTAGTAGCATGGCTACCTTTCCATGGAAAATATAGAAAATCCAGGATCGTGAAACTTGATCTCGTTATCTCGACTGAAATCTCGTGAGAATAAAAGGAGATTTCGCTCTATAAAGTCAGAAAGAACCAGAGCGGTCTTTCAGACTTTAATAAATTTCACCTATTACACTGACAGTATGTATGTATAATTTTATACACAGCGCTGTACAGTTCAGTGGTTCATTATTTCAAAGCAAGCGTTACATATACACTGCACTGAAAAACAAGTTGGACACTAGGACCTGGTGGGCATTTCACTCTGTTTTTCTTTACTAAAATCACCTCTAAATCTCTCTTGTTCTGTTTCTTTTTACAGGAGTGTTTTACACCATCATATATGAGGCTATAAAAATGTAAATGTTCACAATTAACAATTTTAATGACTCAGAAGGAAAATGTGCACATTCAGAATTTTGATTTGCTGTTAACTATAGGTAAATCATAAAGTGCAGAAAATGAATTCATTAATGAAATATCTTTTACAATGTCTTTTTTTTAAATTAAATTTCTTTTGATAGGAATATAAAAAACAAGTTGATATTGAACAATAAATGTAAAATTATTAATGTAATAATATGCAATCCAAATTTCTTTCCTTAATACTGATTTCAAACAAAATGGTGAATAAAGTAAAAGGGTGCCCCAAACCATAACTTTCATCAGCACTCTATACTCCAATATGTAATATATTAATTGGTTTCCACAATAAGGTCAGACAATGTATTTTGCTTTCATTGGTTATTATTTCACAGTCTTTTTGTGCCCAGCTTGTGGGTTTGGACGGCAAATAGCAAATGCACAACAGTGAAATCTTTTGTAGAGCCTAGAAAAAATTCAGAAGTAAATGTCTGAAAAAATGGATAGTAATGAGGCGTGCAAACGTACAAGCCGGCAATTCACTCCTATGCTTTGGCACACAGTAGGAGTACAAATAAAAAGACTTGTGGAAGAAACAATATGTTCCAATATTATTTATAATGAGATTTTACTTACCAATAAATCTATTTCTCTGAAGATCTCTTGGGGGACACAGGACCATGGGGTAAAGCTCCCTCCCACTGGAGGCAGGACACTAGGAAAAAAGAGACTCCTCCCTAGGGGCTTTATCCCTGCACACAGGAAGAGAATCTCCAGTATTTTATCAAAGACTTGATCCAAAAAACTAGAATTGCAACAACAATAACAATAATAATAATAACAATAATAATAAAGACAATCAATTAACTCACACAAAAAACCCTTAAACATAGGGTGGGTAACCTGTGTCCCCCAA
>WMED01025532.1:0-10997 GCA_019650415.1 Pipa parva
GTGAGAAATCAATAGATCTAGGAAAGAAAACAGTAAACTTGGCATATCAGGAAAAATAAAAACTGCGGACAGTTCTTTGTGACCTCGAGATGCCAATGTCATCTCCACGACTGTAAATTGTAATTCATTCTATTCAAGACTAAAGGGGGTTATTCATTAAAGTCCAAACTGTCGCGTAAAGGCGTGAATTCGCCAGCTAAAGACAGTCGCAATAGACTGCTACTGTCGCAGTCGCATGGAAAAATTGTCACAGTCGTGACTTTACAATGGGAGAATTGTTACAGTTGCGGATTTGCTATGGGAATCCGCTGTTTGCGAATTCGACGATTGAATTCGCACATTAAAGAATAAACCCCATAAGTTAGTTTGTTCCCCTTGATAAATATACATTTTCTGCAGTTTAGCTTTGGGCTGTTAATAACTACAATTGTACAATCATAAAATGCATTTCTCCAATTTGTATTAACACAATTAAAGGACCAGTCACACAAGGAACAGAACATTTACATTTGAATTGGCAAAGCAAGTATTCCTCTATAGTAGTAATTATATCAATGTTATTTTTGAAGTTGAAGTGAATGAAATATTTTAGTGTAATTTAGATAATGCATGCTGATTTAGTTTCGGTAAAAAACCCACCAAAGTAAAAATAAAAATTTTAAAGAAGAAGTTATACTAGGGGGCTTATTCTGAAGGGGATGGGGCTGCTATTGACATAATTACCACTGCTTCATCGCTTCCTCCGGCTTGATAGAAAATTGATTGTGGTTTCTTCTCCATACAGGCTGTGACCTTCTTGAATTTCCGGAAGCTGAGCAAGCGCACAAGCGGAATTCTGATATAATACTGCTTCTGCGCTTGCTTAGCTCCATTAAATTTAAAAATAATTGCAGGAAGAAGTAATCACAGCTGATTTTCTGACAAGTAGGAGGCAGCACTGGAGCAAAAATCAGAGTGGTGAGTATGTCAGCACCCTCCCTTTAGAATAATCCCCAAGTATAACTGTCATGGATCTCTAAAAACAAACAAATGTTCTGCAGCGCTCTTTCTGTGAGCAAAACAGTGTTCTCTTATGCAATCCTGTGCAGCTATCTCCAAGGGAATTCATTTCTCTTCCCACTTGGTCAATCTTGTAAAAAACACACACTGTTGAGAAGCGCAACAAAAAATGCACTATATAGTGCTGAATCCGTGAGATAATACAATTATAGGGGGAATCTAAAAGTGCCAACAATAGAGTGCAATATGGAAATAAATAAATTAACACACACGCTTATTAATAAGGTTATGGCCTAGATAGGCTGACGGCATTCTGGTTCAAGCTTAAGCCTGTCCTCTTTAAAATGACTCATTGATTTGCACCTCTCCTCTTTATTTTCCTTTGGGTTCTGTTTTGTAGATTAGCTATGCTAAATCTAGAAGATTCTTCTTCTGTTCTAGTGCCCACTGCTTTAGGGTAGGTTCACACTGGTGTTTTTATGTGCGGCGTATCATACACCATGCATAAAAACAAAATACGCTGCCAGTGTAAACCTATGGACTTGATCCCAGAAACACTAGTGTATGACGCGCATACACTGTGTCCGGAACACTGGCTGTTGCATTTTGTGCCGGTGTATTACGCCACACACAAAATGCGGACAGATAGGAAGAGCCATGAACTCAGAGGGCGCGTTCACACTGTCACGGGTAAGTACAATAGGAAAATACACTGAAGCATATTTTTTTTCACACTAGTGTAATCTGTGCTGTACATAATAAGCTAGTGTGAACCTAGCCTTAATGTAGACCTGTGCAAAATGCATTTGATATAGCACATATGCTATCAAACCATCACCATGGCAAAAACCCATTATACCGACTGGTATCTTTCACACTCACATGAACATGCGCCGGAATGCTTCATATTGCATTTAGATACATGTATGGATGCGAATAATGTGACGGGATAGTAGCAGTAGGAAAAGCGGTAGTAGTCGTCACACAAGGAAGAAAATGCTGCGTAACGGTCTGTTGATTATATATAAAGTGTTCCTGAAAATACAAAAGTGCTCATGTCCGTATTTTCAGGGCGCACTTTCTTTTTAAAAATGAGCTCTGCTGAGATGCGTTAGAGTGTCCCTAGCTTCTTCCGCCATTATGTTTTTGGTGTCTTATTTGTAGCTTAATGCTAGAGGAAAATGCAGCAGTGTGAAGTGGTATGCAGGAGACAAAGTTATTAAGTGAGGTTTTTCTTAGAAATGTAGACTGAGTTCATTTCCCTTTGTTGCGGTGTGTTAAAGTACAGTGTGTTACGCCAACCGATGATTCCACCGTTACAGCCTTTCTGCTGCTCACAGACCATTGATTATTTTGTTTTTACAGAACGGATTGTGATTCTAATTATATCAGCGTAGGGAAAGGTACCACTTTTATTTTTCAGGAAACAGAGTGTTTATTAAACTGTTTGTTACGCGGCACCAGACTTCCTGCGGTGGGAAACGAAAGGTTATCATTCATAAAACCAGTATTTCACAATGAAGGACTGGCTGGAATGCTTGACATTTCTCCTAATTTCCCTTTAAAAAATATAGCAACCACAAGACATATCATTTGAAACTTACAGAAGTTGTGTTTGTTTTTTTGTTATTACTGAGGAGAGAACATTTTTATTATATGTATTTGAAAGTGTCCAGCAACTTTTTGCTTGAATTCATGACAGTAGTTTCCGAACTGGAAACTGTTTAGAACCTGTTTCGCCCAGCAGGTTTAATAACAAAACTTAAACTTTATACTTGATTTGCAACTCCACAAAGGACACAAACTAATTTGTACTCAAGATCAGTGACCCTAATGTACCCTGACCATAACTGATAAGATGAAAGTACGGCGTCTGCCAGGCTAAACCACCATATTATAGAGCAGAAAATTAGTACCTTTGGGCTGTAGTGAGATCTTACAGAACTGCTGGCGCTAATGGCTGCATCATTAATAGGCTAATGATATTTCATTTTTTTATATATAGCATTTGACTGGTTGTGGAATGTCACATGGTACGTACATTAAACTGTGAATATCAATGAGGCATATGCGCTGGTTTTCACATACGCTCTGTAAGAATTCGATGCCCAGGACACCAGCTTTTCAGCAGGGGTTGGAGCTGAAATGTGCTTGAGACATAAATGCATGTAGAAAGAACATAAATAATTAGATAGGTGGAAGTGAAAGACCTTGGTTTATTGTCTTCCAGGCATGTAGACTAAATGAACAAGTGTGATTAATTGTGAGACTTTAGTTCTTCTTTAAATGATTTTTACACCCTGCTTAAAGCATATGTTCCCCGAGATTCCTAGTGTTCCCATAATTTATGGTGGATGAATTCTTAATCGGAGTTATTTATTCCCTGGCATAGTATAACATTGCCGTGGTGTATAAGAACTCTTCTCTCAGGATGTAGGTGGAGAGGCGGAGCAACTGCTAAGGCCCGCACTTCCGATACACCCAAGAAATTCACTCATTAGAGTTACAGATAGGGAGTGTGAGACTAGGGACCTCACTGACTAAAGAGTGAATTCACCTCACTTCCAGTCACATCACTAAAAATAAATACAGATTTGCTTCTCACTATAGACTTAAGCAGATAATAGTCTTGCGGACAGCGGCTATCTGAAGAAATGTGGAACAGTCAGTTGGTTAGAAGTAAAATGAGAAGTCTTGCAGAGTGAGGTGAATTTAACAAGTGAAGGGCAGTGACATCAGTCTCACCATATCCCACTAACTGTATTCTGTCAATATTCTATCTTTTTCTATGTCACCTTGTCCCTAGCTCATGTTGTCACTTAGTTGCAGTCGCTATTGTCACTTTTGAACAAATAGTCGCCTTTCGGCACACTGGAGCCCTGGCATCAACCCCCAATTCACCAGTCTGAAGTGGCAAAGTCAAACAGGAAAATTCGGACTAATTCACCTTCGCACCACTCCTCCGCTTAGTGAATAGTAGAGGTACCTTGGCTCCATAAGATCGCGACTATTGTAGTCACCCTTATTGGCATTGGTCTCGTATTCTCCACTTCACAGAATTTACTCAATAAGCGAACATGGGAGTGGAGAATAGACAAAAATTCATAGCTCTATGCAACTATCCAGACTTCAGTCAACAAGGCCCTAGACGTGAGTCATTTGCATGACTTTGGTTCCACCATTTGTAACTGAGGAAGAAAGTGTAGCCCTGGTGAATTGTGACACATCAGAAATGCTTCAGAATAACTATTTCTACCAATTTATATTTTAGGGAATCTAATCTGTACTTAGAGCTCCATGTAATGATCTGTTGTAAAAGGACACTTCTCATGCGTTATATTCTGCAGGGTCTTACTGTATTTCCGCCCACAGATAGATTAACCAATCAGGGCTCAACCTAGCTTATATATCTTGGTGTATGGGTGTGTCCTGGGTCTTCTACCTCAGAGTGTTGCAGGAACAGAACTCTGCCTCAACCCTCCTGGTGGAGCACCTGCTCTAGGGAGATTCTATCTGTAAGGATACCTATTATGTATAGCTCACATTAATGAGTAAGAGTGGACAGTGCAGGATATCTAGCAGGGCAGTTTAAGACCTCATGAGGAGCTTAGTGGCCTAGGGTGCTTAAGTGTATTATTCCTGCCAAGTGGAGTATACACAGCTCAGGGTTCATCAGTGGTGGGCTTAGGGACCAGGGCTTAGCCTCATCCATTAAGGAAGCTTTAAGAAGGTCCATCCAGAAGTTTGGGCCACCCAGACTCTCCTAGGGTCCACTTGTATGCTGAAGGGAAACTAAATCCGTTGTTGGTAACTATATGGAGATTGTAAATATCTGCATTCACTTGCACTTGTCACTATATGGTATATGTGAATATTTGCTTATAGTGATGTTGAACTATCTCTCCCTACGCTGCCTGTTATTGTGTTTTTCTGTTACAATAAATGTGTGTGAATTTTTTAGCAAGAACCACTGGCGCCCTATCTTTTGTATATTAACTTTATTCACCACATGTAATAATATAATGTGTTATAGGCCTACTCCAATGTGTTTGCGGGGCCTGCGTCCCTGAGGTTCTCTAATAGCCTGGATATAATATGTATATGTACACCTGAAATGTTGCTATAACGGTTTTAGTACATACCATTAACCATAGCGTTACATAAGATTGCCCAGTTTACAAATTCAACACACAGTGTAACATAATTAGGCAGTAAAATAAATTAGCTTTTCAATATACATTGCCTAATTTACTGGTTCCCTAATGGTCAAACTGCGCACTGTTTTATTTATGTGCCACTCTATCATAAGGACAAATTAATATAGATTTCACATATTGAAATAAAGCAGAAAATCAATTTATAATAACAGAAAAAAACCTTCTCCATAACAACAATCAGCGGATGCGTCTGTATTTATTCTATTAAGGACTACCCGTAGGATTAATGGAGGAATAGTTTAAATGGAAATCTAATGAAATAAAAGAAAAAGACACAAAGCATATTAACTGTAGGATGCAAATCTCTGGAGGCCCGGACTATCGAAACCCAGAATTATTTATGTACGTTTGTCCTTCTGCTTTACGGGGTATTGTTTTAATCGGATTTGCATTTGTTAAATTCATGTTTACGGCAATGTAAACGATACGATATTAATTTGTGGAGTAATGATGGCTTCAAAGTTTAAAGTCACCTGGAATATAAGGAATAGGTTACCCGCGCTTAGCGTAGAGAGTGTGGGATGGGTAGGGGAGGTGAGTTCCCAGTGGCAAGGGGGGGAGAGACAGGTGTGATTATAATTGGCAGAGGGAGGATAATCCTAACCTAATAACTCACACAATGGACAAATAACAGCTCTGCTGTGAATAAATCTGTAGTTCTGTGTACTTTACCAAGTCCCATCCCTTTGGTAATCTATTTGCTATTTATTTCCTACAAGCAAGATTCCAGAGTTAAATTGTTTTCAGTCGTATACTACTTGAAAGAGAGTACGCTGGGGCTTATTCATCAAAGTGAGAAGTCAACTGTCAAAGTGAGTTTTCGTCGCTACACTCCGATAGTCACAAAGCGGAGGATCCCCATAGTGAAGAAGCAAAAAGCATTGGATTGTTTCCTAGCGCGGCCTATTGCATCGGAGAGTAGGAGCCCCGCCATCAACCCACTAACGAGCCACTTTGACCTGGTGAAAGTAAAACTGGCAAATGCGAATTAGTACACCTTGCTGAATTCGCTACTTTGACAGACTCCAAGGCTTAATGAATAGATGAACTACTTGTACAGGAGCACGCAAAGTTTTACAAAGAGCTCCTTAAGTTTACGACTGTTGTCAGCGTCCAAATCAGTTGCAATTTCGCCGTACTCCCTCCATAGTTTGATGAATACGCAAAGATAGGAATGTCGCGAATGGACGTGAATTCTGACCTTTATGCGACTGTTTAGTCTTTTATGAATAAGCCCCGGAGTCAAACTTTGCTCCATTCAGTTTAAACCAGATAGAGTTGTGTCAGCCTGTACGCAGAGATATTTATTACACAGTACTGTGTTCAATATTAATTATACAGGTAGGTCAAAAAGTTGTCCTTTGAACAAGAAAAGAGACTTTAATAGTAGAGTCTGATTTATTGCTTTGCTCAGCCTTCATGTACAATGAAATTTAATGGTGGTGCTCTGTAACAATTACCATTTTACAAAGCATTATGGGAAGTTGAACCATAAGCGAAAGCGTCTTTTATTAGCAGATACTCTAGAATTACTAAACTCTGGAGTAAGAGCATAAATCCAGATGGTCCGGCTGTTGCCTCATCTCTCTAATTCGCTTTAAAGCACAGATATAAAATGATTATAAAGCTTTTACTTTTGGATAATCTGCATCTTAATGACAAAGCCTCCTGACGCTTTCAGAAAAATAAATTGTGTGAGGAAATGAGAGGGGATTATACGAGATGGTAAGATGGAACTATAAGGCGTTTTTAAATATATAGATTTCCAAAATACACAGGGTACATCTTTATCTGTTATAAAATAATAGTTTAACTGTAAATGCTGTCAATTACCCAAGGCCAAAAAACAAAACAAATAAAGAGAACAGGAAGGGAAAACATTCAAATACCAAATAGAATAATAAGGATCTGCCTTAGCTTTACCTACAATGCCGCTCTGCAAGGTGGGACCTCTATACTTTGGCCATTAAACATTATGATTCCTCAAAGGGACATCAACTGCCATATTGCACTCTCTTACAGACCCTTCAATCCAGTCTGTCTAACCTTCTAGGGACAAGGTCCTCTTAGGTCTATACGAGACCTCTTTAGAATTTCTACTATGAAGTTCCATCTCTACCCCATTGGGGGTCTTGATCATAGCTTGCTATGTTTATAGCCCAAATAATTTGCCCAATTAGGTTTATAAGTCCTGAAAAAATTAATCATCCATCATCAGCCATGTGCCATTTAGGGTACTTTCCAGATCATTTCTTCTAAACAGCACCATCAATGGACTCCTGGCAAATAAAGATTAAGAATAAGAGGAACTGCGGACAGGTAGTATTCCAAAATGTTCTGAGAGTGCAGAAATTGAAGCATTCAGTGAAATAATCATATTTATATTTCCTGTGTACTTTCTTCAAGATGTATTATCGGGTTTTCTGATTTATCTGCTAGAAAGAAATAGCTTGTGTCTTGGTTTTAGAAAGCATTATTGAGCAGGATTTTCATCTAGTTCTGAATGACACTTGTAAATGCTGAATATACAGTAAAAAATCTTAATCTCATCTCCTGGTTAAATCCATCCAATGCTTTGTTTCCAGAATAGAAAAACATAGAACTGTTCAATAAAGTGGCGATTCTTAATAGCTCTGGGAGACCTATTGGGGATAAAAAATTTTGTCTTTGGGTTTAATGTCAAATATAAATAACAAAATACTTTAGTTGGTCTTGCTTGCAGTTGGATACCATGCAGGTTCACTGATAGGCTGAATTCGATACTAATAATCAAAGACATGCGGAGAGCAGATGAATTCAGGATTATATTAAGAGCCGCAGTCAAGCTAGAGTGATTCTGATAGGCTGTAAATCAATCCCCACACAAATTGGCTAATAGACAGAAAGGCTGATACACAAGTAGACAAGATTAGACAAGGATAAGTTACAGCGGATAAAAAGACACACAGTTTCTCTGATGGCAGACCAGTAAAGCTATCATCTATGAACTGGGAGATGAGAGTTTGAGACATGTGATTGGTTCCTTAAGTGATGCTTTGGTAAAAAAAAAAAAAAATTCACTTGTGTTGTTGGGTCTTGTGTTGAATCAGTGTAACTTTTTATAGCCTTAATCACATGGCGGAGGGAGATATCCCCCCAATTGCTTTTGTAAGAATGGATGTAAAACTAAACTTTATGTGTTGCATTAATGACTAAAAATCCACTAAACAAATCTCTGCCTTTTCCACATGAAACCCCACTATTTACCCATCATGATACATACTTACATATCTGTTTATTGTTCTATCACTGGTCATTCATTTTATCGTGCCTCAGCAGGGAAGATACTATCCTGATAAGTGTTCCGCTAAATTGGAATTTCTATCATTAACGTTGTCGTTGAATTTCCAATAAAACATTGCTAGGCGGTTTCATTGAAATCCTACGTTAAGGACCTCATTCCCTTCCATGAATATTTGTATCCATTCATTAGATATACTATAATTAGGTCAGATAAGACCCCACACACATTTAGAGAATGAAGTGATCTTTTATAATAATGTCAAATCTTCTTCTCTTGCTGGATATACAGTTCCCCATGGTTCAACTTATGTCCAGATAATTACATCTTTCAACAACTAGAATTATGTCAATTGGAGAAGCGATGCATATTTTGTGTTAGTGATGGAGCATTGAAAATGCCATATATGTTGACTGATCTGAAGCATTTTCCCTTAAGCAATTTTCTCATGCTTTAAAAAATAAAAATCTCCCCATTAAGCCTTTTTCCTTATATCATCATCAAAGCAAAAGTCCAGTTTGAGCATCTGACGCATGTTTCAAATGTAATTGGATGATGATTACAGTATATGCTTTAAAAACACATGGCAAATGGACAGTAGCTTTATGCGCGTTTACAAGGTACATTTAGTTGCATTTACTGTACATATTTCCAAATGTTCATGGGTACATTGCCTTAGAAAATCCATTGTCAACAGAACTATCAATTCTTGGGTCATATGTTAACATCCTTGAACCCCAGCTGGTTTAAAGGTCTTAACTCCAAACTAAATACCGGCCTATTTCATGAAGAGCAAGATGGACTAAAACCACAAATTATTTATGTACCTGTAAGGTTACTACTTGAAACTGGACCTGAGGTGGAACCAGCAGCACAACTAGCTGGGATGAAAACCCCAATGCTCTGGTATTCACCGACGCCCTTTTTCGGACTTTCTGCTGCAGAGATGCTAGGTCATCAGAGCAACCCAGCAGTGTGTAACAACCAAACCAAGGTACTGGGGAATATAACAAGGACATAGTCAAGAAAGCCAGATCAGGAAAACCCAGTAGAGCAGGTAAACATAACCAGAATGAGCCAAGGTCAGTAAAACTAAAAAAAACAAAAAACTAATGTTTAGGCAGCACTTCACAAACAGGAAGACCAGCTTGAGCAAAGACTGGAGGAAATGACTTCATATTTATAGATGTGGAAAATGACCATCAGGAAGCACCTATGTAAACAATTACAACTGTGGTAGCATAGGCCAACACCAATGTATTGGACAGCTCACCTGGATTATTTTTCCTCTCAAACCTGGACTCGCGCCTACCTTTTCCATACTACCGGTAATTGATGGTGTGCTCATCAACCCTGTAACCTCTGTACGTTGTCTTTGAGTGACTTTTGACTCTGCTCTTTTCTTCTCTAAGCATATTATCACCACTGCTAAAACCTGTCAACTTCACAACACTGCCAAGATCTGCTCTTTTCTCTCTCACTCCACTGCTAACACCATCATGCATGCTCTTGTCCTATCCTGCTTGGACTACTGCAATGTTCTTATATCTGGCCTTCCAGCTTCCCACCTCTCCCCATTCAAGTCTATTCTAAATTCTGCTGCCAGAATTCTCTCCCACAAGAAGGGACAGCCTCTTTCCCATTCTCTCTCTGCTCCTTGTCTCCCTGTAAGCAAACAAATCATTTACAATCCTCCTGACATTTAAGACACTTCACTCCATTGCACCTCCCTACATTTCCTCACTCATATACCCATACATTCCTCGACGTCAACTGTGCTCCTCCCAAAGCAACCAGCTTTGCATGCCACACACCAATCCTGCCCTTTCTTGTCTTAAACCATTTTCTCTCTCTGCCCTTCACATCTGGAATTCTATGCCCCTTTATCTTTGCCAGGAACATTCCCTCCGCACTTTTAATGCCAAACTGAAGTCCTATCTTTTGGAACACTAGCACTGATATTTATCACTGATTTTATGCATATATTTTATCCTTAATTAGTTAGTTTATGTATTTATTGACCAGTAAGAGAGGTGAGTACTATAGTAATATATGATACTTTATATGGACTAACAGTTCATTGTAAAAGACAAGCTTTTGAGATATATTCTCTCTTCCTCAGGTCAAAGCAGTATATTTTGAGAATATTTCTCGAAAGCTTTTCTTATTCAATGAACTCTTAGTCCCTATAAAGTATCATATAATACTACAGTACTCATCTTTCTTACTATTCAATTGGACTAATACAGCTTAAACCATTTTTTTGCTATTTATTGACCAGTGTTTCAGCACACTATTACAGCTCTTATTACCCCTCTATCTCTGTATGTAAGTCTTCCTCCCATTTAGACTGTAAGCTCTATGGGGCAGGGACCACCGGCCTCTTGTGTCAGCCAGCCTAGCACTTATAGCATTGTATCCTTGTGAAATTATACTTGTTTTATATAATGCCTTTTCCTGTGTTACGCGCTGCATAAATTTATGGCGCTTTATAAATAAAA
>WMED01025533.1:0-10997 GCA_019650415.1 Pipa parva
TCTATCCCCGGCGTATCGCGTCTCCTGACTAGAAGAGCCACACTGAAGGCCCGAAAGAGCTGCATGTGGCTCACGAGCCGCGGTTTGCCGACCGCTGTCCTAGGGGATAGCTGATCACCAGGCATGGCTCACACCCCTCTAGTTATATGTCAGCATCTAGGGACATAAGCCCCAGGCAAGAAGGGACTGGGTACCTTTGCAGACTGAAAGATGCTGGAGTCCAAAGGAAGGCACTGTGGAACTGTGGGAAGAGGGTTCTCTTTTTGCTCCCATAATGGAAGGGTTTTGGGTGTCCTAGTGATCACTGGTAATTGGAAGAAGGATAATCTTTTGGTCATATCTAGGCTAGATTATGTTACAGTACAGGCAGTGTAAGACATAAGAGATAGTTTAGTCTAATGGAAAGTTATTTCCAATGAGGAACTAGAAAGGGGTAGACCCACAGAGGGTGGGAGGTGAAAATGCTCCCCTCAGGTAGGCTCTGAAATGTACAGATTCACATATTACAGGTCCTCATGTCTGAGATTGGTGCTAAAACTAAACTGTGCCAAGCCTCTTGGAACTAAAATAAAAATAATCATCTAATAAATGTTACATAGAGTGTGCTGTTAAAAAAAAAAAAACAGTGGTTCCTACCTACCTACAGTGGTTCTCCATGACCTACAAACATGAATATTACTTCAACACCAGGGGGCCTAGAAGTACAAGGTTCTCATCAGAATACTCAGAATACTTTTTACACACTGCTTATGATTCTAGAGTGTTCCCGAATGTGGCATTAGTTTACAATGACCTGGAAATATTAATTAAACATGATTTTGAACCAATTCTGGATTAACGGCACTTTTATCATTTTTTCTGATATAAATAATAAATAAGTGATGAAGACATGCATTCCTCTGAACATACAGTATTACAGTTACCACAAAACAAAGATAACGAAATGTCATTAATCTGTTTAATATTAGGCAGCAACACCAAACCATTGTTGTTTAAAGTTTTGTTTAAAACTTTCATATACACACAGAAAAATTCGGCCATGAAAATGTATGTAAAATGAGGGCTTATGGCTAAACTTATCCCGACAAGCCACAATTAAAATATAAAGATGCTGCAGTGTTTTACATAAATTCTTAGGGGCGTCTTTTTCTCAGTAAAGTTCGATTTTTTTGGAAAAATGGAAAATTCACCTGGTGTAAAAACACTAGTGTGGCCTCAGAACAATAATCCTAAACAGACTCCAAACTGTGGCCGTGTTTATAAATAGGATGTCAGGATATGGTGAATTAGAAATGGATGTTTTATTCACTTAATACAGTTAGTGCAGGGGTGTCAAACTCAAATACACAGTCACTTGGGCCAAAATTATAAACTTGGACAAAGTCATGGGCCAAACTTGATATTTATTGAAAAAATGACTCCAATTGAGTTTTTCCTTCTCCTCAGATATAACAATGAAGCTTTTCAAACAGGCCTGGCCTTTTCATTTGTGAACAGATATTCTGCTTCCCACTTTTCAACAAAGTTTCTGTTTTTCACCTTCTTTTGGCCATTTTTGGGAGGGGTGGCCTGATGTCAACATGAAGAGGGGGTACTTGTGGTTCCTGATTTATTCACCAACAAACCAGCAGAGCATTCTCTGGTTTGTATTATTAGCGGTGCTTATGCTGTCTACCGGCGTAGTCTAGTAGACATTTGGTATTTTCTCATGGGCCAAATACAATTACACTGCAGGCCAGAGTTTGACACCTCTGAGTTAGTGGGATATTGTGAGGATGATGTCACTGCACTCGACTGGTGGTTTTCACATCACTATGCATCACTCCTCATCCTACTTCTATTTGACTGACTACGTTGCACTATGCAAAAAAAAAAAAAAAATATAACACTGTTCGTTGTATTAAATAAAGAGCAGCAATTGTAGCGAACCAAAGTGATGTTAATTAATTTTGACTGTTGATTTCACACTTTTCTGCAAAAGCCCCTTAAATCCAGTCTTCAATGACAGTTTAATAAATGTAACTTCATTGTGTAAATTGAATATAGAATAAGTTACATTGTATTATATATTTAACACCTCGTTTGTGGCTTGTTAAAAGATCTTGGAATGTGCCGTTATTGCTGCGTTGTACATCATCGTTTTCTTCCATGAAGCAATCAATAATGCAGGAAAAGATTCTGTTGCTCTTTTTTGTTTGGACATAAAGGGAAATGGGTGATATAAGTGTAGCCTAAGGCTTGCGAACACCTGAGAAAGTAATTTAATTCAAGATTTACTTAATCTAGCAAATGACTTCTGCCCTGTTGGCTTACGATACAAAAATCTCAATAAGATTATTTGCTCGCCATTCAACTTTGTCAAAGTATTAAAGTCAAAAGACCATTTGCTTAGCGGCCCCCACCGCCCTTCCCCATGTCGCCTGTAGTCAACATGCTGGCTTTCACTGAAAATGTCAGGCCAAGACATAAAATAAAGAAAACCTTTTGCTACTTCAGATCATTCTAAGCCCAGGTAAATAATTAAAGCTTAGTTTCCCCAGCTGGAGTGGAAGTCAAGCAGAAAAGGTGAATGCAGCTTTCACATTTTCTGATCTACCGATAAGGACCTCACATAGATTAGGTGAAGCAATTTTCACCTTATACACTCAATGAACGAATACAATGAAAGGTGCAAACAGTCAATGTTCTTAGCAAATTCTTTTTTAAGCAAACTATGAAAAAAAACAAAATTAAAACACATTAAAGATAAGGCAAACAGCGCAGATTTTATTATTTTTTTTCTTAAAAACAAAAGGCTACAATGCAGAATAAAGTTTTTGGCTTTTTTTTTGTCTGATTGTTTTTGGGGTTTTTTGCCGCAACCAGACGAATACTTGTATGAGTACAAAAATGGGAAAAAAAAATATTCCGTAAGAAATCCGAAAACGGGAAAAGACAACCTTAAATAAACTGTCTGTTCATAACGTTGTCACATTTTTTGCTGTGACTACAGAACAGCTTTTAGGTTTGTAAAAATACTGGACAATTTTTTGCTGTGAACAAAACCTATAAAGAAATGCTGTAAAATCTAAAAAAAAAAAGCTTTTAATTTCTTTCTGGTGGTAAGGAAATGTTGCAGTGGAAAAAATATAATAAAACAAATAATAATAATTTCTTTCCTTCTCTAAACACATTTGTATATAAAAATTATACATATATACCTAATAACAAACTGTCTGAAGTAAAAAAAAAAAATCCCTGAAATTAGAGAAAACATATTCAAGCCTTTTACTTAGTTGAGAAGAATCCCACAGGTGTCCATGGTCTCAATCAATACTGAGAACTTTATTAGCACATCACAAAGCTGGTCAATGTTTAAATCCAGCACTTAATAAAAATCTGTAGTTCTACTGTTCCTTTTAACATTAGATTAGTTCATAAGTATCACATGGTAACAGTTATTTTTCTCACTGTATCTATTTGCCAATTGATTTTTCTTCAGGACCATGTGGTACCAATTGAACTCTTCCTACCGAAGAGTCTTTCCATATTTACCTAGTCCTATTCTTGACCCTTAGATGGGGTGGGGTGTGGTCCTCATTAAGGAGTGAATTTTGCAGGTGAAATAAATCATGCCACAATTTGGTGAATAGGTGAACAGTGATTTCTGTGCATAGTCAGGTGAATAGGGGCAGTGATATAGTGTGGAAAATGTGATCTAAACAAACATCACCTTTTCATAGACAACGTATTAACAAAATGCATGTATTAATACAATAAAAGACAAGGTCACTATTTTGTCCCATTTTGTTTGCTAGCATTGTTGTCAAAAATGTACATTTATTTCGATGGTATAAAATTCATAGTTCATGTTTATCTTAAGGGATAGTAGCTTTCTTATTTCACTAGACTAGGAACCCTGCCATAATCCCCTCAATTTGTCACTTTCATCTGAGGAAGTCAGTTCATCAAATTAATTCTAATGGGCCATGCATAAATTGTTGATACTTAACTCATCTATAAGACAATTTGCCTTTCATAAATAACACACTGGACGCTCATCAGCACAGATGCCCCCCCTGGACAACTAGATCATGAGTGCAACTTGGTCAGCCTATGGGCCACTCACTATTTTACCAACCTCAACCTTTTCTTACCATCTTGAAGTGATCTACACATGACACATGAATGTCTCTCAGCATGGGTTCATTTAGCTAGCTACTTTAGCCCTAAAATACCCAGAATCACCCAACAGTATCTGAGGGGACCTGATTTAAAAGCTAACTATATATAATTTTAACTGGTGCAAGAGGTAGTTGGAGGATAGAGAATTACACTACATAATAACACTCAAGCGCACAAGAGTAAACTATTACAGTTTTGTTTACCTAGACTACACAGGCTATACATAAACTAAAAAAGAAAGCCAAGCATGTATTCAACTTACTCCATATCTGTTTTTGAGTAGAGGGTACAAGGGTATAGTTACATACATCTATATACAACCTTTGACCTGAAGAGTAATAAAATGTATGTCATTGCATTTTTGAAGTGCTTTGTAACCTGTTTTGGTCATTGCCTCCTTACTCTGACTTAACCACTCCTTAATGTGTCCTGTACCCTTTTTACTCCTTCATATCATCAGCTTTTCCTCGCTCCCTACTTTTCTAGGCAACTTTATTTCCTGATTGCTGCGTAGAGGAGGTATTTTCTGCTCTCTCTCATTTTCACCTCCAATCATTACCCCATCAGCCATAGGAAACAACTGTTTAGAAGGAGACAAATAACCTTTGGCATAAACCCATTAAATATCTGGTGACATCAAAATAGTTGCAAGAGACAAGAGAAAACAAATTCAATTTCGTTCTTTAGGTACTTCTGCCTCAAGGACACCCTGTCTGTGCTTTAACCCAGTTACTTATGGTGAGGTACTGGTAGATAGTTTTTAACTTACATCTTTATTGTGCACTTAAAATGATTAATAGATTTACAACTAGGACTATTTGCTCAGAGTAACTGGGCCTTAAAAGTTGTAATTGTAGCTATTTTGTGGCTCTAAAAGACAGAGCATTGCCTACGATGTAGGATGAACTCAAAAGGTCAATGTGATATGTGTAATTGCCATTGATTTACTTACTGTGTGGATGTGTGCTTGTTTTAGAAGGAACCATCCCTAGACTGTTTCCTGAACTTATACAACTAAAGCCTATGTCATGGGTATGGCATAATGGAACTGCCACATGTATCAATAGATCCATGGAGCTGACACAGGTTCAATTGAGGAGTGGAGCCTAAGAAGCCTCCAGTCTTCACTCTTAACCCCCGCAAGTGGTATGGTCTTTGTGGCAAGGAGACTCCTTGGTTCCCCCCACCCCTTGCACGCCCCCATTAGTAGTAACTGAACTGGATTTTTAACAATGGTATCATCTCTTTACAAAAACACAGGCTGGAAATACTGTAACTTTAATAAAACAGGCAAATTGGAACACTACTGATGTTTAAATGGAGGAGACGCTGGTGTGTTTCATCGCCTAGCAACAATACACATTATTCAAAGAGAAGACTGAAGCAGCATTGCTGGATGAGGGACACAGCTATGTAACAGCCTATTTGGCATTTATAGTCATTAATGACTGTTCTACCAGAAATAGTTAGTTTTATTTCTAGATGATGTCATATCTCTATAGTAATAAATATACTGTTTATATTCTTGATAACTTTTACAATATTTGATTTTTATAACTACTATACATGAATGTGTTTTAAGAAGTGATTGTTCAAAACAGCAAAGGTTTGTCAAAAATAAATGACTGAAAGCTCAGGTTGAAAGGGACATTGGAAGATTTGAACTAAATCAATATCATTCACAATGCCTGTTCTACGCCAACATATCAGTTCAAATAAATGTAACAGGCAATCACTGTAACAGCGCTCCGCAACATGATATTTCATATACTTTATACCTACGATTTAAAGTATCCTGAAGCTAGATGTTAGGGAACAAAGAAAATAGAACCACCACATATTTGTTTATTTTCCTCTGAAAAAAAATTCAGTCTGAGAGCTTACACTATATGAAAACATTACTTAGAGCAAACGCAATGTTTGGTCTATGTCTACAAAGGTTTCAATTAAAGTTAAAAGTCTCTGCAAAGTGTGGTTACATTGACGTGTTGCTACTGAATTAGTTGTGATGGAGATGTATTGTTCATTAAGCAATTACAGCACCTTCTGTTTATATCAAATATACCATTGGGAATTTCTTAAATACTCAGCATAACAGAAACCACAAAATCTTAACAATGAAGGATATCCATTATTCCTGCAACCTTTGGCCTCATCTCAATTCTTCCTTAAAATGTGTTAATATTGGAAGCTTTATGGCAAGACAAATCCTACAGGAAAACATGTCAGGCATAGCAGTGGTTGACTGAGAACAGATACACGTCCCTGGTCTTTAAAGGTAAACACTTAAAACATTTAACCTTGTAGAACTGCTCTAAATGGAAGGAGATGGTCATCTGGATTATGGAACACCTAAATGACATTAGGAAAGAAAAAAAAGTTTGCAAATAGAATGAATGAACGAACGCATGTATTTGTGTATGAATGAATGCATGTGATATTCAGAAAAAAACATTTATATGGTCAAGTGGTTGATGGAGAGAGATTTTCAGGAATGAAGATCTCTCAGCAAATATATATTTATAAAGCAAGTGGTCACAGTGGGGTGGGTTAATGTTAACAGTAATTTTCTTCTTTATTTTTGTATATATTTATCTATATTTTTATTTATGAAGAACCAAGGTACACAGCGCTGTACAATTCAAGAATACAAGTATAATACAGACATGGGAACATGCTTGACATAATACAAGTGAAGTGAATTACAAGCATAAAATCCTAAAGATACAACATATACAGGTATAAAATCAAAGATAAAGATACAGCCATACATTTAAAGATAGAATGCAAAGCAGTGATTAAAACAAGAGGATGGGGGAAACTGGCACATGGAGCTTACAATCTAATTGGAAAAAAAATGTGTACACAATTGTACTGAAGTAATATATACATAGTTATGGTATATGGCCAGCAGTATAACTACATGCCTTGGGGCCCTGTTGCAAGATCAGTTTTGGTTTGGAGCAATCTAGTTTGTGACTTATTAAAAACAATCTATGAAGGTTAGGGTACTGTACCCAAGAGGTGACAGGCTAATCAGGGTGGATGCTACAATAGGGGATAATAGATCTCAAGAAATAGACTGGTCGGTATGCTCAATCCCATGGGTAATCCATGTTGTGAAAAATCCTTTAATGAAAAGACAGGGTGCTCTGGAACAATGCCAAGACTGCTGAATACAATAGAAAAGAGGTTCCGGCACTCCCAATGGTTAAAAACAAAAATTTATTAAATTAGCAGTAAAAGCAGGATACATGAAGTAAATCCACAAACAATTAAAAGCAGATAATGGCCCCCCTAACGCGTTTCGTGCATTAGGGCACTTAATCAGCTGATTGGTCTTTTCGACTTTAATAACTTTCGCCATAGGGGCATATTTACTAAAGTCCAAAACTATTATTGCCATTTCTGACAGTTTTCACCGTTATTTTGGTGAATTTGGATAATTTTGCTGTTAGGTATTTATCAAGCTGCGATGTTTATGTTATTGTGGTGATGTATGCGGTAAATTTATCAATATCGCTATATAGCATTCATAGATTTAACTGTAAATTTAAATGTAAATGTTAACTTTTCAATATTGATATCCACATGTATAACAATATCGATAACATTATCTATGTCATTTCAACAAACATAACTTAGGAACTAAAATCACACTCGGTGTCTATTGAAAATGAATAACTCCACCCGGAGAGTAGTGAAATGTAATGTAGGTGAAATTGGCTGAAAAAAAAACAAACACCTACTTTATGTTGTGATAAAATCATTGAAACA
The DNA here is from genome assembly GCA_019650415.1 of Pipa parva. Lineage (NCBI taxonomy): Eukaryota > Metazoa > Chordata > Amphibia > Anura > Pipidae > Pipa > Pipa parva. The sequence continues at coordinate 7,942 of WMED01025533.1, forward strand.
ATGATCCACGGTATCGATATCGATATAGTTATATTTTGGTGATATTGATATTCAGCAATAACAAGTGCCAGAAACCTAAAAAGGGGCTTAGTAAATAGAAAATGTTGATATCAGTAAAAAAAACACTTTTTTTGCTGTTCGATTTCAAAACGAAAATCAATTCGATTTTAGTAAATATGCCCCATAATATGGATGAATGGCAATGTGAGTAGCAAACTGACGAATCAAAACTCACCAAACTTGTAGACATCCCAGGACAATGGAATGCAAAATTGTGGAAAAGTGACTGCATTTGATTTGTAGCAAATTGATTTGTGAAATTTTAACTCCACCATTTACCTGGCACAAAAATGATTCAGTTCATATATGTTTTCTTCCAGAAAAAAAAGGCACAATTTTGACCACACAACATGTTTTGGCCCAACCTTCTACAGGATCCAAGTGCAACATGGACCACAGAAGTGTCTGGGGTTTTACAGAGCTCTGCCTATTTTCCAAGTCGGTTTTAATAATGGTGACAGCGAGTATTTTCTTAATCCTTTCAGTAATACATTAGAAAAATATACCTTAGAATATTACAATCAAATAAAAATAAACATTAGTGCACATGTTGAAATAAAGTATAGTAAATGGTAGCAACAGTGCAATGACTAAGTTACATTTCTAAGATTTCTTCTTATCTTTCCCTAATGCCCAGTAAATAAAGGGCATCTTATTCAATGGGGTGGGACAATCTGACCGATTGTTACCAGTGTACAGCGCCCTAATGGTTTTTAATATAGTGTAGCCTGATGTGACTTTAACAGGTATGAACATGCAACAATAGCAACACGTGAATGAATGTAACAAACAATGGACAAGGGTCCATAAAACCTGGAAAGTCCTTGTAAAGTCCAGCCTGCAGTCCACTTGGGATAAACTGCCAACAATATCCCACAATGTCAATGTTCAAAACACTTTACCTTGAGGAAAAGGATGTGGTTGCGCTGGTGAAAAAAGAAAATAAGCCCACAGTGCTTATCAACAAGCACTTTCTGGTAAGTGCAATACCTTAAGGGGGCCAGGAGTGTACCAACGTCCGTTCCCTCCACTTGGATGACAATAAGGAGCACCTACACTTGGTTTTACCAAAAGATTGTTAGCATCCTTTACGGAGGCACCCATTTGTGTATAATCACATATACCTTGCACCAGCACAGGATATCAAAGTACATTAATCACCTTATTGGTTTGTACATCACCATCACACTTGCACTGTGATTTGATTTAAACATATCACACTAGGGAGCTTTGCTTCCCCTTTTTTCTTTTTCTTTTTTCACCAGCGCAACCACATCCTTTTCCTCAAGGAAAGGGTTTTGAGCATCTTATTCAATAATTGAACATAGGAAATACTATCATTAAAAACAAAAAATTATAACATAACATTTGTTGTTTTAGCACTGTTTTCATTTATGTCTTTTATGAACCAGTAGGGTCTTTAACTTATTTCCCACTACATAAAAAAAAATGCTATCTGGAAATAGAGAATGAAATAAATAGTAATTATAAAAAATATTTCCCATGAACTCCTTCCAAATAAGAGTTCTTTCTCTCTGATATGTTCTTTTGTATCATTTTGAATATCTGCCATCATAGCAGTGAAAAAACTGTTTCTCTTCGAAACAAAAGTTAGCAAGTCCTTTTTTTTTTTAACAAAATATTACTGGTATTTTTCTTTATTTCGATTTCTTTCTGGTTTATAACACTTAATTACATTATTGTGGTTGTTTAATTTCAGCCAGAATTGTCCTGATATCTGAGAATAGATAATGAGGATAATTGACTCTTGCCTCATGGGTTTTTTGCCTTCCTCTGGATCAACATTGCAGGAAAATAGGCTGAACTGGATGGACTTGTGTCTTTTTGCAGCCTTATAAACTATGTTACTATGTTACTATATACATCAGTCTGCATGGACTATAAACACAATATTTGGGGCATATTTACTAAGACCAGTTTGACCATATCAACTTATTTCATTCCATTTCTATGTCAATTTTTTTTCCCTCTACTTTTCGATTTCCCTGATTTATAAAGGATGTTTTCCCATAAAAAAAATCATTATCGCTGAATACTGAAATGTTTACAGCAGTGGTTCTCAACCTTTTTGAGACTGCGACCCCCCCTCGATGACGTCACATGCTTACTTTTGGGCACGATGTCATTGCGTTGCGTGTCACGTGATGACATTTGGGCGCAACATCATCACATACGCGTGTCACGTGATGACGTTTGGGCGCAACATCATCACATACGCGTGTCATGTGATGATATTCAGGCCCGACGTCACCACGCAGGAACCCCTATGTAAAGGGACCTGTGCTCACTACCAAGTTACAGCGTGTTCAGTGACCCCTGTGAGAGTGTTGTTTGACCCCCAAAGGGGTCACGACTCACGACCACAGGTTGAGAACTGCTGGTTTACAGGGTCTTTGAAATTCTATGAGGCTCACCTTCCATTACAGCGCTTTTTGTGTCACGTATTTAGAAAAGAGTGTCTACGTAGAAAATATGCAATGTTTCTCAGTCCGGCGTATATTTTGGATGCGCTTTTCTATTGTACTTATCCAATACAGTGTAAACACTCCCACAGAGTTTGTGGCTCCTCCTGTCTGGCCGCATTCTATGCACAGTGTACATACACTGGCTAAAATGTGACGTCAATAGTTATGCGCTAGTGTGGCTGGAACAAGGTACATAGGAGTATATACGCCGCACATAAATAAACTAGTGTGAACCTAGCCTTAGTCAAAGTGACAGGAACAACTCTATAGGGGATAATGGGTTTGATAAAGGGCAATCCAGCCTGAAAAATGTAATTAGTGACTGAATTAATTGTAGTACAGTATATCTACTTAATGTTGCACATTACTGGGATTCATCTCCTTTATTTTATCAATAATGGGTTTTCGCCAATCTGAGGAGGGAGAATTTTTTTATTCAATAAAATTGTTTTTACATAGTAACATAGTAACATAGTTTGTAAGGCTGAAAAAAGACACAAGTCCATCCAG
>WMED01025535.1:0-10997 GCA_019650415.1 Pipa parva
CGGGGAACAGCAGGTGGCTCTGGGGGTGTTCTCCGGTAAAGCTGGTGATGTGCGGGTGATGGTGCGGGTGATGGTGCAGACTTTACCCGGGGGGGGGACCAAACAAGCCGGGCTGCCCCCCACCTGCAGCTGCAGACCCCTCGGCAAATCCCCGGAACAAGAAGTCTCAAGTGTAGGCAGCGTGGGGCGCCAGGGCAGAGGTTTGAAAATTATCTGCATCTGCAAACACACAATACCGGCTCAGAAGTAATAGCCGAACTCTGGCCGGGGTGGGGGGGGACAGATCATGGGGTCCGTTATCCCCAGAAGCCCTGGCTTTTGCTCCGCTTCCGCCATCTCCACACAGAGAGCTGCCGACAAGCAGCTTCAACTCTTCAAAGCCAGCCAGCTTTCTCAGCGCCCCCTTGCTTTAAAAACTAGTATTATGCGTGTATATGTCGAGAATACTATTTTACATGTTTTTTTTACTTAAATTTCTCGACTTATACACGAGTATATGCGGTATTATGCTTTTAAGGGAAGATGTAATAGATGCAGCTTATGAGTTTTTAAATAAATAAAAACTAGAGAGCACTTTATTAGAACTACACAGTCTTCTTATTAGTGCAATTACACCAAAAAATAAATGAACCAGCCTGAATAGGGTGTGATAGTATGAATGACAAAAATGGGAAAAACAAGCAATCTAAGCAACTCTGAACACAGCCGATGCTAGCCTTATAATACTTATCAGATAAACTTGACAGATAAACAACCTTAAAAACTTTGTATTGTATCATGATGATTAGAGAATATTAATATAGCGAAAGTCAATAGATTTGATACATCAAAAAAGTAAAAGCAGGTAAAGGCAATATAATAGCTCACCAAGTCAGCTATCTATAATGTATGAATACTTGATGGATACTTGTAGCAGGATAACACGCAGTGTAACAAAGGCATACATAGTCCCAAGTGCATATTTTGAATAAGGTAGAATGGGATATTTCCAATAACTTTTGCATCTACACCATGAAAAACTGCTGCCAACTGACTTCTAGAATTTCTAAATATCATGAAAGAGGGTGTTTAATCTTTATTATAGTCTAATGCTTAAAATTTTAATGAAATGCCTTTAAACTATGGTTTCTCATTAATAACTAGGACTTACCAGAAATAAGGAGGCACCTTGTATAAAAGTTTTCTTATATAAGTATGTAGTTTATTAAAAAGCTCAACTTACATTTGCCAAAATTCCCATGGTAAAATAAGAAAGAAATAAAAACAAGAAAGAATATACTATAAAGAATGCAATCTTTGTAAATAAAACGAAATAGCGTCAAAAGGAGAACTGAAAGCAACTTGTTTTTTTTCTTCAAATATTCTGAAGTTAGAAAACTGGGAAAACCATTCGGGCATATACGTTAAACTATTGTTTGAAAATTATTATTTCAAAATTCTTTCTGTAATCTGCTATGCAGTTTGGTGTTTCATCCAAAGTATAAACTAAAAATACAGCACATAAAAAAAAAAAATAAATAAATAAAAATGGTGAGAAAGCACATATAAACTGACTGTAACAAAATGCACCTCAGACTGCATAATTTTACCGTTAATAGAAAGCCAAGCAATCTAGCCTTGGATTATAATTGGCGTCAGGACAGTTAATTCAGAATTCCACTGGCTCGGTTCTTACATGATATTATTTGCTATAGTTCACATTAGATGACTGTGTACCTTTTATAATCTTAAGAGGCAAATAAATGTTTTCCCATTTTAATGATCTTCGTTGGCATAGTTCTTGGTAGCTTGCAGTAAAACCAATCATTCACAATTTAATCAGGGCTTTTATTGATCATGGATGTTTATGGATGCCGTTATATGTGTAAATATCCATCTGCAACAGCTCAGCTAAGAATAATTATGCTTTATTACAATCATATGTTTAAATAATAATAAGTTGTTCTATCCCTATGCTGAGGACATGTGTTGGAAATATTCACAAATGAGTACTACCAGCTCCCCTACAATTGCACAGGGACCCATCATCAACAATTCAAATGACTTTAATAAAATGTGGGGTAGTCAGCCAACTTACACACAGCTTAAGAGTCAAGGTTAGAGACAGAGCATTAGCATATCTCTGTGATGTGATGTCTTACATTCAACTTGTTTATTGGATGCTCACTACTACTGGCTCTAATTTAGGGACACATCTATTAAAGGATATTTTATCACAATCACCAAAATCCCCACTATAGCAAGTTTGGTTATACTCTGCTGTACATTGCTTTTGGTGGCATATTTTGTCAAAAATTCAAAGCACAGGATGGCACAAAATATTTGCAAATTATTTATAAGCATTAAAATGGGAATCTGCAAAATCTGCAAAAGCGAAATTGCTAAATCTCATAGAACTTTTAAGATTTGTTGAATTTGACAATTTTGAAAATATTAAAACTTTATACCACAAATTACACAGCTTTGTGTATACTTAAATACAAGCAGTGATGTGTTCAGAGAAATCAACAGAGCAAAAATTGTTATCCATAGGTCTTGATATCCGTATTAACTAATATGATATGATATATTCATAATTCTACCAACAATGGGAAGTTAATATTTTTTTGTGATTTAGATAAATTGTGTATTTGAAATTATCTTAACTGTGCAACTATGTAGATAATCATTCATTTTAACAAAACAAGGCATAGTATCCAAAAAAAACATAGCAAGATAAATTAGGCTCTCTAGTAAGCACAAAACTTTTGTAATGAGTGAAAATCTGTTATTCTGATGTAGAAAACTATAATGTCACCTTGAGAAGTTTTGCAACTTCTGCTTTATTTATGCATAACAATAACATGACATTATTACAGTACAATGAGACTCTCATAAATCCTATTTAGCTACTAGTTTTTAAAGAAAGAGAATAGCATACTTTAAGAGAAAATTTCTCCTGTGAGGTATATAACCATTAGAACACAACTATAAGTAAAAATGTAATCTTACTGACAAAACCTATGAAAAAACTGAAAAAATATAGTGCAATAAACTGCATGTTGCATCCATTAAAAACTGATAATTCTGATCATATTTGACACAGAAAATTCAGAAATATGTTATATTTTTACTAATAACCATAGCATACCCATTTAAAATTTCCTTTGACCTTTTCCTATTGGAGGTTAAACAAGTATTTGACTTTTTGACCCCCTATTAAACCTTAATAAGGTTTAGAGAGATGATAACACCTTCAAATATTCAAATTAATACTTTAATCCAGTATATTTTTTTTTTTTTATTCTTATAAATCCAAACCAACACTACAAGGCTAAGTAGCACAACACATTATAGTTAAAAGCAAAATTTGCCAAGTCCATTGAAGAAAAACATGCCTAATGTCTTGTAAACTGTAACACAAAAATGTACTGTATGTATATTTTTATTTATAAAGCACCACTAGGTTACACAGCTCTTTAAATTAAAAATGTAAATTTTTAAATTAAAACCGAAAAGACTAACAACAAAACAGTAAAATGACAAGTAACCAAAAAAATTTAAATACCTAAGCTGTGGCAAATGGGTGCACATTTATATATTTAATGTAGGTCCACCATCCCAAGGGGCCATTAGATAGGCCAAAATGTTTTATATATTTTCCTTTATCCCACTCCTATAGGAGGGCATTGAGGGGTCAGAACTTAAAAATCTTCCACACCCCATTGGCAAAGGGTTTAGAAAAAGGAGAGGGGTCTTAAAAGTATATAAACTTCAGTCAACATAAGTTCAACCCCTGGTACACCTCTGACTCACTGTAGGTTAGAGGTATGTGGTCCATTGGATCTTTAATGATGTACTCCAACCCACTGGGCAAAGGGCTACTTCATTCCATTTTCATCAGTATTCAACCTCTGCACTTAAAATCATCTTAGTAACATCAAAAATTTCTGGTTTCATTTTCTTAAAGGAAACTGATACTATATATACAAGGTTCCATCAAGGTTAGATTAGATTAGATGGTGCAGACCAGGCACAGTAACTGGAAGAGAGTGACATCCAGAGAAATCTACATTTGTATCTACAAAATGTATTGAAATAATCAGCTGCATCATGAGTGAAAATCTTATGAATCTTATGGTGGTCTTCCCAGGGTAAACGAGTAACTATTCTGGTAAAATAGATCTCCGTCTGTCTTCATCAAATTATCTTACTTCTCCTACTATCTGCAGGGATCATGTAGGGGCATGGACATTTTCAACTTTTTTCACCACACACCTATCTAATATACATACCTTTAATGGCAATTTGGAAAAGAAGCACATTGCAAGCTTTTAAGTTTCGGTATAGCTTTTAGCTTTCAGGTTGTTTGACTTACGATTTAATTCCTACCTCAGAACTATTACTATGAGATTTATTAATTAGGCTGCAGCTGGGATCTGCTGGGGGTAATTTAAAAGGTTGTGTATGCCTGTGTCTCTCTCTCTCTCTTTCTCAGCTGGAAAAAAGAGATTCAAGTGTGAGAGCTATAAGCAGCAACCTTGTGTGTTGGTAATGTGCAGTGTTTTCTTTACTCTGGAAGTCGCTACAGTAGAGACTATCTGTGTTTGTGTAGAGATGCTTTGGACTTAATGGAACAAATTCTTCCTCCAGCACTCCGTTAGTAGTAAAAGTAATCCTTTATTATAGCCTTCTTAGCATATCATAAAAACATATTAAAAGCAACCTCTGCCTATGCGTTTTGTGCGTGGCACTTAATCATGGCATGTTTGCTAAGTAAAATCATACATTTAAATAGTATACTCACATTTGTTCCTGTTTGTCACCGATTGGTCAATCAAATCACATGGCACATTGCGTCATATAGGCATGTCCAATAAACATTGTGCTCTGCACCTTCCAGTCTCAAACATGGTGTTTCCAGGTAGCTTAGTGGGCATGATTCTCATGGACGTTTGCCACGCCCCTGGGCGTTGCTATGGTGTGATTATATTAGTGCATGCACCCTCCCATTAACCCCACACCTCCTCCACAACACAGTCTCCAATAAAGGGACATTTACATATTTGTGTTGTGAAGAAGAAATGGCAAAAAACCTTCAATATATATCTCTACCACACGGACCTAATCAGGGTCATTGGTTGGGGTGTGTATATACAGTGTATCTCTACCACAAGGACCTAATCAGGGTCATTGGTTGGGGTGTGCATATACAGTATATCTCTACCACACGGACCTAATCAGGGTCATTGGTTGGGGTGTGCATATACGGTATTACTTTTACTACTAAAGGAGTGCTGGAGGAAGAATTTGTTCCATTGCTATCAAAAGTCGTCCGAAGACTCCGGAGCACCCGATTGATGGTCTCACCAGGCTCGAGCAGTCAGTACACATATGGAAACGTATGTTTTTGTTTATGCTTTGGACTTAATTTTTGCTTATATGAAAATTGTTTTTGTTACTTAAAACTAAACTGCACGTAAACTAAAATAAACTAGCTGAGAGCTAGTTACACCTAAGATGGCTGACTGGTGTCTATTTGTTGGACTGTTTTAAGTGTGCCACCATCTAAAAACAATAAGATGGCGATCCCTATACCTATCCTGTTCAGCAAGAGGCCAACCGAGTTCAGCAAAGGGGCCTTAGAAGAGACCAATCAGAGGCTAACTGAACAGATGGAAGCTAACCAGGAGGAACAGAGAAAAGACCAGGAAGCCTTGAAAGAGGTGGTGCAGCACCTAGCTGCAATAAATCTTCAACCTCCCTCAGTGGCTAATGATGGTTTTATATGGGCTAGCCATTTTCTACAGAAGATGATCCCAGATGATGATATAGAGGCATACTTCACCACATTTGAGTAGACAGCAGAGCGTGAGGGCTGGCCAAGGGAACAGCGGGCTAGTCTAATGGCATCATTTCTGTCCTGTGAACCCCAAAACTTTGACCTGGACCCTACAGATGCTTTATTAAAATTAAAGGGACCACAGATTGTCAAAAGGATCATAATGGACTGGTATCTGAGATCCCTACCTGTTGTTATGCAAAAGTGGGTAAGCCATGCAGATTCCAAAATGGTATCACACAGCTAAGGTAACCATAACAACTCCATTGGGTGAGGTTAGGTTCCCTGTGGTGTTGGTGCCCTCATTACTACATGATGCCATTTTGGGGAGGGATTTCCCACACTTCTGGAAATTGTGGAACCATAAAGTTAAAGGTAAAGAAGTGATGTCTGATGTTGTATGCAACAGTAAAAGGGAGGAGAAGAATCCTGACCCTTTTTGTCAAAGTGAAGGGTCAGCAGAATATTTGTACCCTGAGAACTTAGAGGTTTTTCCTTTTACAGTTATGGCTGGAGAGTTTGAGGACCCTAGCCTTGAAGCTAATAATCCACTAGGTACCCTTCCCTTAGCAGAGATAAGTGTTGCTTCTTCTGTAGATAGTGGTATAAGGGATGAGAATGGGGTTTTGGCGATATCACCGGATTTAACGCTGTTCTGCATTATTTACTAAGATAAGTGTTTATTATTTTTGGCTATTTCTGTTGCTTAATATTTCGCCACTCTCTGGGTGGCGTTATCCATTACTTTCAATGGGGAAAAGTGTATTTTTAGTCTTGAGTTATGTTTTAAGTGAAACTTATCGATATACACATGGATATCGATATCAATACCTATATCCATATCCAGAGACGCAACCGGTACCAATGCTTCTACAGATATCGATATCGCCGGGATAAACACTCATAACGCTCTAACGGCACTATTGCTGCATAATAATAATTGGGCTACGGCGCTATCATCCAATATCGCTAAATCTACGGCGATATCTGGCGATAAGAGAAATTCGACTTTAGTAAATATGCCCCATATATGTATCAAAGTCAAATAACAGTTTGACAGGAATAATGATATTGAATCTTCTCTAAATATGGCAAAAATATTGATATCGCCAATATCGTTATTTATTGCCACAAAGTTTTGTTGCCAAAAAATATTTGCCAGACTGAGGGTGGCAAAAATCCATTATGTGTTGTGTAAATTTTTCTAAGACGTGTAATGTTTTCACAACAAAAAAAGTTGCCAATATTAAAAATAGATCAATTGAAATTGAAAGCAATGTAAAATGTGGTGACAATTTTTGATATTTATCACATTTGGTAGCAAAAAAAAATTAGTCCCCATTTCATAAATTGGTTGCAATCGAAAAAGTCAGGACTAAAATTAAATAGCGGGAATAGGTTGAAGAGACCTTAATAAATATCCCCCAAGAATTAATTTATTCACTGAATCAATATACTAATTTGTATATTCAAAGATAAAAAACTGAATCAAAAGGTTATTTACCCTTATAAATTCTTCTATACTGATTTCTTAGAATGCACCTCTAAATATTCTACATCATTTTTACTAGATGGGATATTTATTTAACAACACATTTTGATTCACTTTGTAGAACCCATGTAATAAACATTTATTATTTAAAGTTCAACTGTAAATAATGGAATAATGGAAGGGTATTTCTTAATGTATCTGAAAAAAGATGTCGGCAAGTAGCAAGCTGATAAAAAGAGACAAATCAAATTCTAACAGCACTTTGGCTAGAAAGAAAACAGTTTTAAAAATAATAATGAAGAGTTGCTGGCATTCCATTGAAAGAAAATGGTTACAGTTTTGGTATTACTAGTTTATAACAAAGTGAAGTTAATTTGCATTTCACTCTGCCATCTTCCCTGTCAGTCTGCCATTTCTTTCCCGAGTCAGGTTGGGCAGGGACCTTATAGCTCCTCCAATCAGATCCCTGTTAGGTACATTTTTTCAATACATATATTTACAAAAACGTTTATTTCATTAGTAGAACCTAAATTAGTATTAGAGTTTTTAGTGACAAGAGCACTTTAAATATGACATATAATGAATCCCGATACTGCGTTGCTTTTTCAGAATTAGTTTAGATGCATGCTGAGTTACTTGTTAAAACCATGTAATTTGTTGCATATATCTGAACATATTACCTATTTATACTGATGCAGATGCATTAACTATAAGTTTTGTTTAAAAGTTGTTAATAAAAGGACTTTTTTATGTTTCCATTTTAAAGCTCTCTCCATTTAGTTTTTAATTGCTGCTGGAACTGGCCTGGGATAGAATGTTATCCTGCTACTTACGCATAAGGTAATGATAACTGTTGCGTCAAAAAACAGATAAAGAAATTGTCTATTTTCAGTTGATAACAAAACAGTTTATTTCTCCTACTCCATCCTAACCCAGATTAATCACTGTCTAAATATTTTACCCACCAGACCATATAACCTGTAAGACCCAACTTAAATACAGGATTTATTGTAACTTTAAACCGAATAAGATATTTCTACTTTCTCCTGTAATTAATAAAAATATGCTTAGGAAGCAGTATTGTTGTAGAATTAAACTGTTTTCCAAAAGTTTATATATATATATATATATATATTTTTTTTTAATGTATTAACCAGCCCAAATTTAAAAACCCCATTATGTAGTCCTTATTTCTAAGTTTAAATGAAAGTTAATAGGGAAGCTGAAAGGTGGAATTAAATATGATTAATTAATCAGCACTGCTTTCTGCTATTGCACTCTCTTCATGCAAAAAAAAAAACAAAAAAAACAAAACATACACTTCTGCTGTAATTCTCATGATAACAAGTGCTTAATTGAAAGAATTAATAGCCACACAAGCAAATTGCCTTTCAGAAGAAAATTGAAGAATTGATAAAGTGGAAAGAGCTGTTGTAATTTTCTCCCAGTGTTTGCTGAAGCAGCAGGGCTGTTTCCTCTCAACAGGCGAACCTTCCAGGGAGCCAGTCTTCCGCTTTCCACTAACTGCCTGGAACATCCAATGTTTAGCTGACCTCAAGCAGGGCTATTAAGAGCTTCTATAAAGTACTGAAATTCCTTTGAAATGTTCTTTTAACTATTTACACTAGGCAGAAAATATCAGTAGTTATTTTAGCCATTTTTTTTCTAGTACTCTGGTAAATGTATAATTCATTTATTTTTCCATAAGGGTATCAGAAAGACTGTATTCATTAACCAGTACCCTGCTGTGGTCTTTTGTACACTCACAATTTTAAAAAAGAATAATGCGTTACAATTAAAGTCTGTGTCAGCCAGTCTATCAGAGTTTTTTAAAAAGTTGTTTTAAAAAAAAATGTAGTACATGCATTTTTTTTATTATTATTAAAGATTTAAGAAAACTATTTATCAACTGTAGGAACATTCGGCAGATCTTATGTTGAAGCGATCTGTGCAGCTGAAGTTTTGAATGAATAATAGAGTAAGTAATCCATTATATATTTCATGGAAACATTCTGTTTAGAAATAATCACCAGTTAGTAGAAACATCCCTTGTTTGTATCAGTTAACATATGTAATATAGATGATTCAAAATGTCATTTATTGCACAAAGTGGTGTGGAGATCACTGTGTTAACTGAACTTTTGCAGTGAGACTTAATTTTCCCCAAAAAGAAGTGTAGTTTAGTAATAAGTGAAACTTTATTAGTATTAATAGTTTATTGTTTAAGACAAACTTTTGAGAAATAAATGATCCTTATCAGGTCAGATCAGTATGAAGGAATACACAATTTGTAATATATTTAAAGCATGAAAGGCAATGAGAAAATAAATGACAGGCAGCCATAAAGGGTAAATGTTAGGGTAATAAAATCTAAGTAGATTTTAGATAAAGACATGATAATGTGGAGGGGGCAGGAGTGTGTTTGGTATACATCAAAATCTAATTAACCTAGCTCTTGCCCTTAATGGCTTGCTGTTTTTTATTCTCTTATGGCCTAGAATGCTTTAAATATATTACAAATTGTGTATCTCTTAGTATCACTCTGACCTGAAGAAATATCTCTGGAAAGCTAGCCTTAAACAATGAACCATTGGTGTAAACTAAATTTTACTTATCAATACAATAGTATAGTAAAAAAAAAAAAACCTCCAGGCGCTTATCATATAGTTTTAGGGGAACAACCCCATTTTATTGCAGAGAATAAAGGTGTGAGGTGTTTGCCACCCCAAAACATTGTGTCCTCTTTTTTCTCTACAACAAAATGGTGATATTAGCCTAAAAATATTCAACGAGCAGCTGATGTTAGTTATTTTTTACTATACTGTTCTATCTGGGGTTTGCTGGGACCCTTTTGGCCTGCTTTAATGGAAAGTTATCCCAGATTGTGCCAGGAAAGGTTTATCAACAGATTAAAGGCCTCGGGAGGTTCTAGTGCAGGATCGGCGCTTAGCCCCATCTTTTGAGGGACTCGGCACCCTCTTTGCAGTGCTGCCCCCTTCTGTGCCCCAGGACCTAAAAATAAACACTTGCCAAGATCTGCAGGGTGGGGGGTGCAGGAGGAAGGCTCCATAGTTGCAGAGGGCCAGCCATGGCCACCACAATTTCTATAGGTACACCCCTTCCTTATCATTGGATTTTTAAATGATCATAATAAGAAATAGGCTGATACTAAATAACAGAATTGTAGATAATTTAATAATTGAATAATGATTTTCCACACTTTGTCACCAGTCTCCTATGACAGTTACTGCCTACATCACCTGCAGTACAAATGCATTCTGAGTATACACTAGAGGGTACAGGGTACAGAATCTGAACAAATCAGTGTTTTTTCCAGTAACAAAAATGACTGTTGGTGAGTCAGACCTCCCTGTTATCAGAAAAATAATCCTCCAACATTTCAGAAGCAAAGGTACTGTTATGATAAATTATGTCAAGCAGAGGCCTGTTCTGCAGTATTACATATTGCTAAAAAGTCACATTTTTCCATGCATTCAACAGAGAAACTGATTTTTGATGTACCGTATATACTCGTGTATAAGTCGAGAAATTTAGGTAAAAAAAGCATTTAAAATCCTATTCTCGACTTATACACGTGTATAACCTATATATCCTATATATATACTTACCTCCTGGAGCTTCCTCTCGCGGCTGTCTCCCACTGAACGCACTTGCTATGAATAT
>WMED01025536.1:0-10997 GCA_019650415.1 Pipa parva
ATTTGTCTTCTTTTGAACTCTGGTATGTCACCCATAATGCTGTGTGCATTGCAATATTTTTAACAAAACTGTGCTCTTACCCTGCTAATTGTACCTTCACACTCTGCTCCTACGGGTGCAATGTGCAATTAATGAAGATTGGCCACCAGGCTGGTCCAATCTAGCCATGAAACCTCCCACACCAAAATGACAGGTGTTTCAGTTTCATTGCCTAACCCCTGTATGTATGTATGTATGTATGTATGTATGTATGTATGTATGTATGTATGTATATATATATATATATATATATATATATATATATATATATATATATATATATATATATATATATATATATATATATATATATATATATATATATATATATATATATATATATATATATATAATTTTTAAGTTTAGCATATTTCAAAGATCCTATTTAGAAGTGATGAAATGAGATTTAACCAAAAGTAAACGTAAGTTACATTGCAGTTCTTTCTCACTGTGGCAAGATATTGTATTTTTCATGCTTAGTGGGGCCTACTCAGGTCCTGTTAGAGCCGCTGACACCCAGGTTCTCTACACGGAATGTTGTGTTTCTGTTTCAGGGTCACAGTTTTCAAGGACAAGTTTGTATATCTTCCACTGATAAGTTGCAACTGGTTATATCTTGGGCCTAACTGACCCATAAATCATCATCACTGAAATCTGCTTGGTGCATTCCAGATACCACTGATATTCTCTAACAGGTTTTTCTAGAATTCCATTCTCTCTGTTTATTTTATGCAAAAGAATCAGTCAGCAGTTTGGCTTAATAAATATCCTCTGGATCTTAATAGAAAACTAATGAAAACAGGGCTGGCTGCATTTGTTTTTTTCTGAAAGTAGACAGCATTTAAAAATGAGCTTGCTTTCTCTAACTCATAACCATGTTTTGGATTCAAATTAAAAATATATAGATAGATGAATACATAAATATGGGGATATAAATAGCATAATAATGTCATCAGGAAAGGTTTATTCTATTTGGCCATAATTCCCACTAGGCACGTGTGGTGTCTGGTGTCTAGGGTGCCAACTTTTGTGTGTGGTGCCATCATGCTGCCACTGTCTTGTCTTTCATCATCAATGGGGCATCATCATCAGGGAGTGCTTGAGGGTTAGGGTCTATTTCAGCAGTGTGGAGGGGGAGTGGTGTTGCCGGGTAGCATTCCACCTAAGAACGTTCCCAATTCTATTGACAATCCCCCAACTTCATACTGTTAATCCCGAAAAAGTAAAAAGATTTCAAAAAAATTGTTTTGGTTCCGAGCCGAAATCCTTAAATAGAGCACTCTAAGTAAGTCATTGATCAATAACAATCAATATTAAAAAAAAAAAAAGATTTAATATTTTGAAAAAAAAATTTGAGAATTGACCCCAATGCAAGGGCTATCTGTGATTAAACAATCACATAAAACTGGTGTTTAAAACAAGGGAGGTGGGAGAAAGAGGAATAAATTATTTCTACTTACTTACTGCTGTTCTATGCAACAAAAATGCCCAAGTTTACATTACTAGTGCCCTTTTATTTTTATTTTTCATACTAATGACTTGAATATGCACAGTGAGGCACCCAGTGATACATGCAAATATCACTTTTGCAATGTTAAATTACACTATTGATAACTTAACAATAAAAATTATATTTGGGATTGTCAATGCCCTTAAAGTCAGTTTATATGTGCAGATCCAAATATTTAAGCTAGAAAGATTGTTTGACAAAATGCCTAGGTGGAAACAAAATTGATCTGTATATACGCAATTAAAGGGCATGTAACGTTTGAATAAAACATTATTTATATCTGACATTTATACATATAGAAAGCCAACCTAAAAATTAAAATGTAAAAACGATTTTGGAATCAGTAGTTCTTGCCTCTTGTTTAAACAGCACTGCTCCCCCACCCATTCTGTGTACACGCTCTTCTTGAATACTGCCGATAAGCCCCACCTTCCAAGTGACATCACTCACTATTCAGAGAGTGAAAGATGGCCTTGATTGAAAGGAAAAATCATCATCATAACTCTTTAAATTAAAATATTATGCTTTCTAAAAAACAGGAATTGTGTATGTTTTCACAAAACATATGTGGTTTTAAAAGCATTTCAGGCATTTTCATTGTTTTCATTACGGTTCTTCTTTGGATTGTGTCCTGGACTTTGTAAAATCTACAATTTAACACCACTGGAATTTCAGTAAGTGTAAATATTTAATTGTGATTATTCTTTGTAAGTAGAGCTTTGTTAGCTATTTGCAGTGAATTAGTATGGGACAAGCTCCATTCTCGCAGATTAGTTGCAGTTTAAATGTAAGGTTAGCAGCTTGTTATATATGGAAGTTGTTGTCAGTAGTTTAAATGTTTCAATGTGTTTTTGGATATTGATACTTGAAGTGAAACCACAGCTTTTTCACCACTAGGATTATTTGCTCTTGAATCATCCTACTGTTCATTCTGGAAGATAAATAGCTGTTAAAATGGGCAATACAACACAATACAGTTGATGTTGTAATGCTAGCTGGCAATTGAATTTGTGCTCACCAACAGAAGGATGGAGTTTTGCAAAAGTTGCTGGTAGTACAATACTTGAGACAACTGGTAACGAAAAAATGTATTTTATTTATTTTTAAGACTGCATTGTAAGAGAAGCTTGGTAATATAGTGACAGTTAGTGGTCTACCTTAAATACTGCTCCAAAAGATAAAACATTTGTAGAAAGGTTACTCAACTGCAAGTTAACAGGAGACAACTCCCATTTTATTTAGGTACATGCTACACCATGCCAGTTAAACAAGGTCACCATTTATTATGCAGAAGGATATGGTTGTGTTAGTCATATGAAAAATACAATATAATAATTCAAACACAATTTTAGAGACAAGATAAAAGTGACCCTTAGTTGCCTGTTGATCTCAGACAATAGAATATTTATCTTTTAATCTATCCTTGTAAAGACTGATATTTTAATGGATCAGCTCTAATGGTATTTACCAACAGTAACATGTGTTATAACCTATACTGAGGTTTCCCTGAGGAATGTAAGCTTTCCCAGTGTGCATTAGATATACAAGTCAAATAGTTTGTTACTTTTTGTATCCCCTCTCCTTAACCGCTCTGGGTCTTTCCAACTGTACCGAGAGAAATCTTGTTTTGTTCTCACGAAATTTCTTTCAAGATTTCGGGATTGAGTTTTTGATCCTGATTTTTCAATATTTTCGATGGAAAAGAAGCCATACTACTAATGTAAAGTACGGCTACTAATGTAAAGTACGGCTACTAATGTAAAGTATGGATACCTTTCCATGGGGAAAAAAATTCAAAAATTTGAAATTGAAAAAACTCAAAAGAAATCTCGGAGATTATAGATTTCTCTTGGTAAAGTAGGAAAGACTGCTGGTCTTTCCTACTTTAATCAATTTCGCCCATTGTGTTGTGTAGGGTACCTGGTGGGCATTAGACCCATTGGGGTTACAAGGAAAAAACAATTGTACTGACCGCTCGATCTCCCTTTGTGGGTGTGTTCTCTCGGGTGCTCAGGATTATCGGCGTTTTGCAGTAAATGGTAGTATAAATTATTCTCCGGCACTCCTAAATTTGTAAAATCCGTTTGTCTTTATTTACCTATGTGGTACCAATAAAGACAAACGGATTTTACAAATTTAGGAGTGCCGGAGAATAATTTATACTACCATTGGGGTTACACTCTAAAACTTGTGCTCCCTACTGAAGAGAGATTTACAAGAGAAAAAGATGACTTTGAAGTCTGTAGGCGACTAGTAAGTTAGGCATGGTAAAATTTGTAATTGGTACAGTAGTGGCAGAGTCATGCCAGCAAGAAATTCCCCACAGCAGTGAGTGAAGTTGAAGTGTTTGATAGGCTCCTTAGAGTGTAAGGTTAGGGGTATTGTGTGCTATGCCAGCAGATAGCTGGCAGGAGTGCCAGCACAGCTTGTAGGAGTGCCAGCACATAGCTGGTAGGAGTGGGCAGGAAACCAGATAGCAAATTATTATTTCTCATCAGCTGCCACACTTATTTACAAACTTACAGCACTACCTGCCTGCCTCGCCATTATATGCTGTGTATATGAATAGCCACTGGCAACACAGCAGGGAGCAGGGGTGAGGGGATCAAGCAGGCAGTATGCATGTCTGAAGATTTATAACTAGCCATTGGTTAATCATTGCTAAATGAATGAATGATTAGCAAGTGTAATCTGGAAGTGCCATTGTCCCCTGGCATTCCCCTTTAACTTGTTGTCACAACACAGGGCAGGTGGCAGTTTTTCTTTAATCTCTGCTTTCTGAGTTGAAGGTTGCAATGTAGAAGGTGATAACAGGATATTTAAGAAGAACTATAGTGAGCTATAAAAAAACGTACTGATCCATCTAGCAGCAGTACACTAAGTGGGGGTTATTTATCAAAGTCCGTATTGTTGCGTAAAGGTGTGAATTTGCCATTTCCCCATTCAGGTATTCTGCAAACTCTGCAATGTGGCAAATTCGCCAGCTAACGACAGTCACACCCTGCACAATAGACTGCTACTGACGCGATCTTCACTATGGGAATACTGACGCGTTTGCGAATATGCTATGGGAATTCTCTGTTTAGTTAGAGAGTAGAGAATCAGAGAGTAGCAACCAAAATTAATGAGAATTCACTTCAACAGTCAAATTCTCCTTTTGATAAATAACCCGCTAAGTGTACTGCTGCTAGATCAGTATACATCTGACGATCCACAGTACATTGTCGCTCCTGCTCACTTCCTAGTTATGCGTGCGACGCGGATCATCACATACTATCTGCCCCCCTCCTAAATTTTGCAGAATTTAACTAACTGCGCATGTGCATTTGGTTAAGCTCGGTGAACTGGTATCTATGGAAACAATGCAGATTTTATCTGATCAAGATAATTTTGCTAACAACACTCTTGCATTTATTTCCAATAGTGTAAACAGGAATTTTTAGATTTTTGGGAAATACAGTATGTGTATATGCCTAGCCTAAAACTAAACCTAATACTGAGGCCCGGTATTAACATTAAAATAATACACCAGTCATTAGGATCTCTGTATCTTTATCACTCTTTGAAGGGGTAAGTTAGAGGGTTACAACTTTCTTACCAGAATGTTGATGGAATGTTGTATGTAGCATTTTGATGGGGCAATGTTGTATGTAGCTTTTTGATGGGGAAATCTATTTTAAAGTTCAGTGATTCAAACTGCTAGTGAAAACATGATGATAGTTCTAGAACATGCTATGGTCAGATGCAGTAGGTATTATGCTAACAGATGGAAAGACCAGTAAGAAGACAGGAAGACAGATAGAGGAAGCAAGTCTTAACTGTGGTGGTTTTGAAGTTTCAGGGATAATTCAGGAACTGGAGACATTAAGGCAAGGGTTCTCACCTGTGGTTTTTGACCCCTTTGGGGGTCAAACGACGTTCTCACAGGGGAACATACTGGTGAAGCCGGAAGTGACTGCAGGTCCCTTTATATAGGGTTCCTTCATGATGACATATCGAGTCCGACGTCATTGCGTGTCACGTGAGGACATTAGGGCCCGACATCACCACGTGACATGACGTCGGTCGTGACATCAGCCCAGGGGGGATCGCGGTCTTAACTAGGTTGAGAACCGCTGCATTAAGAGAACTAGAGAGACTGCAGGAGAATTCCTACACTGTAACTAAGTAAATAAGAGCTGTTAGAAGGGGTGGTCGATGAATGTCAGAGTCAGACTTGTTGAAGTTAGGAAAATGCAATAGATATCAAGTCTGGAAGTCAATAAGATGAGAAACAGGGAATAAAAACAGAAAAACAGGAAGTAGATGACCATCAAGATAACCTGGTCCAAATTGAACTTATCAGAGACACTAGAAACCGCTGTATCACTGTAAGGACAGATTCATCTAGCAGAGATCACAGGTACCAAAATTAATTACAAAGAATGAGGGTATGGTCCAAGCTGCATAATTCATGCCGTGCTAGGCCTAACAGTAGCTTCTGCTTTGAGTATTTTTTAGTGACAAACAGGACTGGACAATTTGACCTTCTCAGAAGCAGAACAGGGCACAACCAGCACCATTAATTATAAATAAACAAAATTTTGCAATAGCATGTTAGCGCAGCGAAAACAAGTTACAATGCCAAAAAGTTACATTGTTAGTAAAACCAATACATTTACATGTACAAATACTGTGTATTTAAAAGGGAAGTAAACTCTCAGACAACATGATCAAATAATAACTATTGTACTAAAACAAACACTTTACTTTATTGGTTAAAGAAAAGTGCCTTCTTCCCGTTTATGACTCTTGCATGGTTGGTAATTTCCCCAGTTCATTGTAATAAAATATTTAAAAATTAAAATATAGACTGGCAAAAAAAGTTATGCAATGATTGCTACATGCAAAAGCTGTGTAATAAAAATAAAATTCCTGGGGTGAATCATGGTGGTTAAGGGCCCTACCTATACACATGCAGTCTGACTGGATGTTTGCTTCTTAATTATGTAACAAATCAAAATAACTGCAATCATTAAAGAGATAACCAAAGTCAATAGTTCTTCAAAATGTTGCATTTTACAAGTGCTGAAATGGAATAAGCCCCAGTGTCAATAAAAATAATTTTTTTTTTAGTAATTAAAGAAAATGGTGCCATCCAATATAACATTTTGCCCACTGCCCAGGGTTCAGAATGATTTCTACCCAGGTCCTTACTTTGTTTAAAAGAAACAATGGTGCCAAACTAGCTGTTGCAGTAAAGACTGACACAGCATGCATTGCTAGAGACAGTCTCTCGATGCTGCCCACTGGTCAGACATGAAGGGGGTTATTCTGTAAAGTCCAAATTCGACTGACGAATTGTCAAACAGCGGATTCCCATAGCAAATCTACCACTGCGACCATTTTATCATTGTAAAGTCGCGACTGCAACAATATTTCCATAGTAAAGTTGCAACTTGACAATATTCTCATTATAAAGATATGACTGTGACAGTAGCAGTCTATTGCGACAGTCTTTAGCTGGTGAATTCACTCCTTTACGCAACAATTCAGACTTCAGAGAATAACCCCCAAACTTGGCAGCATGTGAGGTTTCTAGCTTACAGCCATTAACATTTACCCTTCCTGTAAAGTGAGCCGTGATGCTAAAATCTTATTAGGTGTCTATACCAACTCTGACACTGCAAAGTGCTGTCTGAAAGCCTTAGGGCAGCGGTTCTCAACCTGTGGGCCAGGGTCGCGAGGCTGTCCCACTGGGGTCGAGAACCGCTCCGGCACCTGGAAGTGCCCGCAGGAACCCTTATAAGAAGGGTTCCTACGGGGTGACGTCGGCCTTAAACGTCACCACGTGACGCACGTACGTGAAGACGTTCGGCCGAAACACCATCACGTGCGGCGCGGTGACTTCAGCATCGGGGGTCACAGGAATGAAAAGGTTGAGAACCGCTGCCTTAGGGGGTTATTCACTAAAGTCCGAATTGTTGCGTATAAGTGCAAATTCGCCAGATAAAGACAGTCGTAATAGGCTGCTACTGTCGCAGTCACGTCTTTATAATGAGAATATTGTCACAGTTGCAACTTTATTATGGGGAAATTGTTGCAATCTTAACATTAAAAAAATTGTCACAACTTTACAATGGGGAAATTGCAGTAGATTTGCTATGGGAATTCGCCGTTTGTGAATTCGACAGTTGAATTTGCACCTTAGTGAATAACCCCCTTAGAGTTGGATACAAGTAAATGCAGTCCTAATATTTGAATGTATATAGAACTGTGTCACTTTACATCAAATGCCAATAGAAAACAGTAAGGTAATGATACAAATGACTCTCTTTAAAAATGTAGAAGTCATATAGACATGTTAGGATAAACCATGTGACAAGTTAAGATTGTAAGAGCTGATTTGCAAGAAGAATTTATCTAAAGTGTCCCAAAAATTCTCCTATCTAGTCCCAAACAACAATTATGGAAATTTCACACAGACATCTTTAGCCATTGTGGATCAATAAACCATCTTTTTATGTTAATATTCCTTGTAGGGAATCACTCAAGTGCTGGAGCAATCTTTAGGGCAGCGTTTCTCAACCTTGTTGAGACCGCGACCCCCCTATTACGTCACCGCGCGGCGCGATGACGTTTCGGCCGAACGTCATCATGTACCCGCGTCATGTGGTGACAATTTGCCAAAACGTCATCACGCCGCGCGTCACGTGATGATGTTTACTGCCGAAGTCACCCGCAGGAACCCTTATAAGAAGGGTTCCTGCGGGTGCTTCCGGGAGTCGGCGCGGTTCTCGACCCCAGTGGGACGGCCTCGCGACTCCCAGGTTGAGAACCGCTGCTTTAGGGTTTAACACACTGCAGTCAGTTTCTTTCATATTCAAATGTTTATTAATGACAAAACTTAGCATTGCCTTTCTTTGGCAAAACAACAGTCACTTAAAAAAAATGGCAATTTCCACAGGAAAAAGTCCTTGGTCAAAAACACAGTGGGTAACTGCACCCCATACAGGTTCGGTTAACAAAAACAGAGTACCTTCCCTTGTCTTGGGTTGTCTCCTTGGGGTTTCACAGTGCTGCCAAACCAAGTTGTATAGCAGAGTCTTTAACCATTAGTTCCTGTTTATCTCACAAGGATCTCCAGCCCCCTGCCACAGAAATCACTTCCTGACTTCCAACTCCACCCCCAACTGACTCTCCCAGCTGCCTTTTAATCAGGCTCTAGCCTGCAGCTGGGGTGACTTACAAACTCTGGACTGAACTCCAGCATTATGTCTGCATAATTGGGGCAAAATACCTCCCCTCAAATACAATACCCTCACATCCTATATTTGCCTCTTAGAAATATTGAAAGATACAGTTAATGTGATAATTTCCCCTTAGTTCTACTAAAAGTTGTTCTAACTCTAGTTGCATATGCGCTGTGCATAATATACTAGTGTGAACCTAGCCCTAAAGAAAAATGTTATAAAGGCAACATATCTTTGATGATAAAATAATTTTGCAGCGTTCCCTATTGGCAGTAGAACACATGGCTTTGTTTTGAAACCAGCGGCAGCCTTTGGTGTGAAAGCACCAACTGAACCATATGGGGACTGCTCTCATATATTTCAGTGGTGACTGTGTGAAAACCATGTTGCTGTTGCCCTATAAGTGAACTAGAATTAGAATAGCATTATTTAAAAATTGAACATTTAGGAATGATAATATTCCTTTAGTTAGTGACAATAAGTTGTGGCATTTGCATAGTAGATCAAACTTATTAATACTGATGCTGATCTGGTGATATCACATGATTTGCAAAGCCCTTTAGGTAAACATGTGACCATGCACTTCTCAGTGATGCAAGTAGTTTTCTATCATAGTCAGCTATTCATGGCAGAATTATGGGAGGGGGCAAGAATAGGCAAACGTGTCTGATGTTCCCCAGTCCTGGCACTGGACTTGTTTACTTTTCTCCATAGCCGACATACATGCAGACATTGTACGGAGACTTTTTCAGAATGATGTTTGGTATATTCTCTCAGTCTTTATGACAAGCCTACTAAGGACTGCTGCTTGGGCTAATTACATGATGTGTTATCAATTAAATCACTCGGCACTTACTATAAATAGTGCACGCATTCAATTAACATCAGTCATTCTTTCCATTGTAGCATCCAAACTCTCCCTCTCCCAGTTTTCAAGCATTAGGCTCAAATCAATAAAGAAAATTTGTAGTAATTACATTTACCTACAACTTGGTTTACCACCATTTCAGTTTAGGTTCTCTAGTGCCTTCACTGAATGCACTAATTGTACTAACAAGCAGCTCACCTGCAAGTGCTTTGATCCTGGATCTCTCAAATAGCCTTGCAGAGCTGTTCTCATTGTCCCAATCATCATCTGTCAGGTCCCATCGATTATTGATATCGTTATATTGCTGTTGGATTTCAAGGCTATCATAATCCGTTGGTGAGAGTGGACTACTCATGGCTGCAGTATGGGGAATGATAGAGGCAGGGTGCAGGATGGCATCCACACAAAACGGCAGCCTTAGTGATGGCGATATCTCATCAGTCTAAGAGGAAGAAAAGCAAATTAATTAAGCAATTTGTGCAACTACCTTTGAGAAAAGACATACCAAAAAAGAAAGATTAACTTTTTATTTTTTAAAGTAAATTTAGCAATTTCCAACTTCACTTCAATCCCAAGTAATGCACAAATAGAGTTGCTGGGTTTTTTTGTTTTTTTTAAAAAGGTGGTTTGGTTGAAACTATGTTTCATGGTTGCTTCTCGTGTTAAAAACGTGACTCTCAAAACTTTATCAGCATCAAAAAAAAAAAATCCATTTGAGTGTAAAGGTATTTTTTTCTGTTAATTTCACCAGTGCTCACATTAATCATGTGTTTGGACCATCAGCTTGGTGCTCTTCAATGAGAATTTCAGCCAGGGGCGAAATTTATTAAAATCGTAAATTACCGCTATCGCGATAGCGGTATTTTTACCAATATCGTGATATCTGTATTTACCGATACCGCAATAGCGATATTTCGGCCGTTCTGCCATTGAAATCAATGGCGCAGCCGAAATTCGCTTTAGTGATATCGTTAGTATCGATATCGTGATATCGGTAAAAATTCAGATATCGCAATACGATGCTATCCATATCGCGATATTGGTTAAAAAAAATTTAAAAAAACTTCGATATCGGTAATTACCGATTTTAATAAATTTCGCCCTACTAGAGTCAAATCAGATTATGAAATAATGAAATCCACTAGAAAGACCTGGGACTACCAAAGGATCCTCTGGTGCTCGGGTGGGCCAGTTTGACCCTGTTACTTATGTATGTATATTTATAAAGCGCCACAAGGTTACACAGCGCTGTACAATCCAGTAATAATACAGACAAGGATAAAGTGTTGAACAAAGAACAAGTGAAGTAAAATACAATTATATAATCAAGAAAATACATCACTCTAAG
>WMED01025538.1:0-10995 GCA_019650415.1 Pipa parva
GATTTGAATCCTGGGACTGAAGCAACTGCTGTGTTACATACACACACAGGTCCAATTTATTCAAATAACCTAGTATGTTTTTTAAACTTTACAAGTATGGAAGACTATATAATGGGGCTTATTCATTAATGTCTGAACAGTTGTGTAAAGGTCCAAATTCACATCCATTCACCCCTTCATGATAATTTCATATTCATCAAATACTGTGATGTAGCCAACTGGTGACCAATTCAGAATCTTACAACAGTTGCAGACTTACTGAGCTCTGCAAGGGAGCAGAAACATTGTCTATTCATCAAGAATCTAAGTCTTTTGCAGTAGAAAAGATTGTCAAGTAGCGAATTAGGGATGCTGCCACTTCTTCACCATGGAAATTCATTGTTTAATAAATAAGGGGTAGAGAATTTAGAACATTCAGAGCACAGTGAACCAAAGTGATGAGAATTGACTTTGAATTCTCACTTTGATGGATAAGTCCCATAAATACCATGAACCCAGGACCCAGTGCTGTAAGGAGTCAGTTAAAACCATTGGGGCACCGCACTACTTACCTGTGAAAATTTATAATTGGTGCATTTACCTTATCATATAGGTTGTTATGATGAATTCAGATTCAATGCAAGTTTCAGAATAACATAATAAATACTATGATACAACATTAAATCAAAGTATACAAGTATATACAGTCAACTGAAGAGAATAAGGAATATACCTTATAGATATGTATCCAGACTGGAATTGCCACTTAACACTTTATAAAAGGATTAACTTTATAGCAATACATAAGACAATTTAACAAATATGGCATCTAAAACACTGTTGTGCTGTTTTTTCTCATTGCTGGTTGCTTATACTGTGGAGAACAACCATCCTGACTGAAAAACATCTGACTGTTTTCATCTTCACCATCTGATTTGTTTGAATAATAAGATCTACAAATACAAACGTATAAGCTAAATCCAGCTACATTCATAATGGTGAAATTTAGTAAAGTCGGAAAGACTGCTTTTGGTCTTTTTGAGTTTATCTTGCAAGATCTCACATTGTTCTCGTGAGATTATCACACATGTTTTTTCAATCTCGATTTTTTGATATTTTTTAATAAAAAGGTAGCCATTAGTAGTGTGCAATAATCTCGTGAGAATAATGCAATGATAAACCTGGAAAGACCAAGAGCACCCTCAACAAAACAAACAAAATAATAAAGTAACTTTATAATTAAAAAAATGTTCTGAATAAAGAATGAAATCACTAAACATATTTTTGAATTTCAATCCCCTTTAATATAAGCTTCTTCTACCATCTATATTTAAAAGTTGTACAAACTATATCTTACTTTCCAGTTGGTTTAGGTCAAATGCAGGGTGATTTTGAAGTATAAATGGTCTATTGCACAACACAGTTGGGCCCCTAGTAGTGAAAATGGGCCAGGGAGCGATACAGCCAATGGAACCAAACTGGGAAATAGGATCATTTGTAACTAGAGAGAAACAGAATATCTGATTATTTTATTTTTATTTTAAATGAACAATGCAAATGAAAGTTCCTCATTCACTTCATTGGGTTTTTGGGACAGTAATAGGATGATCCATTCAATTTCCTTCTGAAAGATCATCCTATCCCAGTTACTTCCTCTGCTACTAGGTGAAACACACTCTACACCCCAGGCTTTCAAAGAATCCATCAGCTGTAGCAACATTGGCACTGGCTCACTGGCACTGGCTATTGTGTTTCTAAATTAAATGGATGCAATATAGGGTGCAGGAAAATCATCCTGTGGACCCTCCTAGAATTTCAAACTGCACAACTATGGTTTATTCCAAAAGGTTATGT
The DNA here is from genome assembly GCA_019650415.1 of Pipa parva. Classification (NCBI taxonomy): domain Eukaryota; kingdom Metazoa; phylum Chordata; class Amphibia; order Anura; family Pipidae; genus Pipa; species Pipa parva. The sequence continues at coordinate 1,834 of WMED01025538.1, forward strand.
GAAGAAGAAATTAATTTGTAGAAAAAAATGAGGGAGGATACAATAAAATCTTAAGGTCTGAAGAGGAGAATGCAGAAGAGACTACAAGAAAATATTTTTTTTAGTGGGCCCTGATCTCTTGTTACCTGGGGTCCCTGATCTCTTGTTTCCTGGGGTCCCTGAACTCTTGTTTCCTGGGGTCCCTGATCTCTTGTTTTTCAGTGGGGTGGGTCCTTGATCTCTTGTTTTCCAGTGGGACCCTCATCTTGTGTTTCTTGGTGATCCTCCGATTTCTTGTTTCTGTTTCCTGGACCCAGCACTCCAGTCCAACTCTGACATTTATCAATTCTAAAAAATACAATCATATTTGATTTTGCAGAAATCCATCTGTAGTGTACACAAATCTGCACTTTAACACAAATGCATCATTGTGCAAAGCCAACATTTTGTCATAAGCACACAAAAACTCATACTGAAAACCATAATTCATCAACTTCCTTTTAGTAAGGTCAATTTTTTTCAGTCAAAATATTGCTTATGGTCCATATCAGAGTTAAAGACTGTTTTGAGCTACCATCCACTATATATTTTTATATAAGAATTTCTTTCTATGTGCAGTTTAATTTAGGAAGGCAGGACTCATACAACATGTAAAGTGTGGCTTCCGACATTATTTGTTTTACCAAAATAGAATGCATGAGTGTCAAAAAGGTTTCTGCATTTGTACAATTCACACAAGTAATGGTAAACCTGAGTGAGAACGTTTTTTTCAATGTCCTTTGATGTCTTACAAGACAATAAAATTTCTAGGTGATTTTCTTTATTATTTAAAAATTTGTGATAGAAAAGCTATGCAGCTTTCCAGCAAAATTAAGATATCTCACATTTCACATTTCCCTGCATTCCTAGAGAGAAATACTATTAAAATAATAGCATATATTGTTACAAATGAAAAAGCTAGGTTAAATTAGTCCAAATTAGTCTTGCTTACATCTATACCTTTTGTATAATCTAGTGTGATGTGGTACAGGCAGGTGTTATATGAATTAAACAATAATGTTTTATTAGTTTAACAGTCTACTAGGTATAAGGACCCTTCGGAGCAAGCTGAAGGCCCTGTGTCAGGATCCAGAGTTTTGTTTGCCTTTTTCCACTATCCCTAAGTGTCAGTATCCAGAGTCTTGTATTTCTTCACTATCCCTTAGGCTATTTAAACGATTCACACCTCCCCCTCCTTGCTCGTTTATCCCAGAACTTCCAGTAAGCGGATGTTATCTCTGAGCTAAAGTCCTGAACTATTGTCTTTCTGATATGTTTACCTGTGTTCCCAGTCCATGTCAAAACTGCTGTGATATCTGATCCTGCCAGCCTGCTGTGAACTGTGACTTCCAATCTGGCAGCTCTTTCGCTGCATTTCCTGGGGATTCACAGCCTTGCTTTGTCAGCTGCACTTTCAGTCCAAGTTATTCACAGCCTTGCCTGTCAGCTGCATTTTCAGTCCAAGTTATTCACAGCCTTGCCTGTCAGCAGCTTTTTCAGTCCAAGTTACCCAGAACTTTCAGTAAGCAGATGGTTTCTCTACAGCTTGCACTTTCAGCTTCAGTCATGTTCAGCACCAGCCAGTTTGCAGCGTCTGACCCTTTCCTTGTTCTTCAGCTGTGTTCATTCAGAATCTGCCCTGTTTCTGTTCCTGAGCTGCTACTAATGGTGCTGTGTGTTTCAGTTTAGTTTGTGCCTAGGATTGCTGTAAATGACTGTTTGTTATGTTGCACTTTTATGCTTACTAAATTATTGTTATGCTGTTCCTGGTTATCCTGTCCTGAATCTACACCTGTACCTGAGTTCTAGTTATCCTGTGTTCTGAGTCTGTGCCTGTACCTGTGTCCTGAGTCTGAGCCTGTACCTGTGTCCTGGTAATCCTGTGTCCTGAGTCTGCGCCTGTACCTGTGTCATGGTTATCCTGTGTCCTGAGTCTGCGCCTGTACCTGTGTCCTGGTTATCCTGTGTCCTGAGTCTGTGCCTGTACCTGTGTCCTGGTTATCCTGTGTCCTGAGTCTGCACCTGTACCTGTGTCCTGGTTATCCTGTGTCCTGAGTCTGCGCCTGTACCTGTGTCCTGAATCTGCTCCTGTACCTGTACCAGAAAAGCCTAGAGTGCAGCGGGTTTCAGATAGTCATGGTAATTAGTAGAGATTTTATATTTTTGTACATATACAAACATTTGTAAATTAAAAAAAAACACAATAAATTTAAATGTATTTTTCTAATGATTTGTATACTTTTCTGTTTAAATACTCACATTTATTATTTTGATTATATTTGTTATTCCCAATAAGATATTTATCATTTCCAATTATTTGAATATAATGCATAACCTGCATTTCATCTTATGAAGGGCTTCCTTAATGTCGTTGTTCCTTAAGCTATATAAAACTGGGTTAATCAATGGAGTAATTACTGTGTACAATAAAGCAATAATTTTGTCGCCATTCCCCCTTTTTGGAGCAATATAGATGCCAGTTAGTGTCCCATTATACGGTATATACAAACCACAGCCAAATGGGAGCTGCAGGTGGAGAAGGCTTTTTGTCTCCCGATACTGGAAGGAATCTTTAAGATGGTGAAGGCAATGTAGATATAAGATATCATGATGATTAGAAATGGGAAAATAAGAACTGGCACAGTTAGTAAACTCGTTTCTGTCTGAATAACATATGTATCTGAACAGGAAAGCTTTAGTAAGGGAGCCAGATCGCAGAAAACATTGTCAATTTTATTTGATCCACAAAACTGTAATTTGCTTACGGTTACACCATTTGTGAGTATTAGAGAAAGACTCAACAGCCAAGACCATATAACTAATCTTATGCAAAATGATTTATGCATTATGGAAATATATTCCAACGGACGGCAGATGGCCAGATATCTGTCATAAGACATTAGGGTAAGAAGGTAAGACTCTGATGTTTCTGATGCCCCAAAGAAATAAAATTGAGTTATACAACCTGCAATAGAGATGACACCACCATCATGTGCTACGGTATAAAGTAAGATGGGAACAATGGTCGAAGAGAGCATGATGTCAGATGTGGACAATTGGGAAATAAAGAAATACATTGGACAATGAAGGTTTTTGCTTGATGATATTAAGATTATAAATAATAAGTATGTTTAAAATAATGGATACAATGAATACCAGCAGGAGCACCAAAAGAACCGGCATCTTAACGTTCTAGAGTGACTGGAATCTCAGCAGTAGGATCTGTGTGACTTGGAATCCCAGCAGTAGGATCTGTGTGACTTGGAATCCCAGCAGTAGGATCTCTGTGACTTGGAATCCCAGCAGTAGAATCTCTGTGACTTGGAATCCCATCAGTAGGATCTCTGTGACTTGGAATCCCAGCAGTAGGATCTCTGTGACTTGGAATCCCAGCAGTAGGATCTCTGTGACTTGGAATCCCAGCAGTAGGATCTCTGTGACTTGGAATCCCAGCAGTAGGATCTCTGTGACTTGGAATCCCAGCAGTAGGATCTCTGTGACTTGGAATCCCAGCAGTAGGATCTCTGTGACTTTTGTAAGATTGTTTTGGGAAATTTCCTATTTAAACAAAAAAAAAAAATTAAAATATGAAAATTTAAACGGTCGCTTGACAATGTTTATAATACCGTTACCCACAACAACCATAAAAATTGAAGATTAATATAAATAGAATTAAAAAAAAGTTTCAAATTATCTAAGAATAGAATTGTCTACATTGTGTGAAACACAAATTATTATGTAATAACCCTGGGTGATGCCTGAAGAAATAAAGCAGATCATTTATTTTGAAAACCACTGCATTGCCTAAGAAAATGAGAATTTTTATATCTACTTTATAACCATTACAGTCCCACTAGTTCTAAAACAGAAGATCTTATTCTCACCTCTAGACTGTTTTTATTATAGAAAAATCCTCTTTACCAACTTAGGGGCGTCTTGACTAAAGTGAGAATTTGACTGTGGAAGTGTATTCTCATCACTTTGGCTGGCCATGCCCTGATTCTCTCCTCCTTATTCACTAAACAGAGGATTCCCATAGCAAATTCACAACCTCAACAATATTCCCATAGTAGCCATAGTAGCTTTCTATTGTGTAGTGTGCGACCATCGTTAGCTGGTTAATTCACCATATCACAGTTTGCTTAATGCCCGAATATGCGAAATTGGTGAATTCCCACCTTTATGTGACATTTTGAACTTTAGTGAATAACCCCCTTATTGCACTACAGAGAAAAAAAGCAATTGTCATAGACAATGTGTGAAAGGTAGAAAACCTAAATCAAGAACCATCCTTTCCCCCATCAATAGACTGTGTATAAATGCTATAGGTCTCATCTCATTTAGATCAGCTTGTGATATGGTATGGTAAATAAACTCTCTTTGTAACCTTATTATAAAGAAATGTTCAGTCTAATGCAGTGGTTCTCAACCTTTTTATTGCTGTGACCCTTTAGTATAATTCCACGTGATTTGGCGACCCCCATATATTAATTATTATTGAAGAGAAAAAGACCCATGTATGTAGCGCACACTGCACACAAATCAAAACAAATATCAGGCAATGAAATTATCAAAATGGAATAATTTATTAAGTGCAGAAATGAACTCTCAACAGGAAAATAACTGGTGGGTCATTGTGAAAAAAAACACCAACCAATGAATTAAAAACAATTTAAAAAAAAAGGGCTCTGGGGCGAGACTAAACACACATATGGGTGAATAATGAGAGTCAATATAAACCATTGATGCATGGAGAGTCCAGACAGTAATAAACCCCACCTCTCACATAATGTCAAAACCACACAAATGGAAACATCAGTATTTACCGGTTATTGTATCCAAAGGACAGTGTGATTCATTCAGAAAAAGTTCTCATGGTGGGGGGAGGCTGTCATAATCACCCAAGAATCAGACACTAAACGCGTTTCGCCAAAGCTTCCTCTGCAGTGTCTTAAGTTAATGTCTCTATGGAGGCTCCTTAAATCCATTTAGTTTGGCACCAAACAGTCACGAGGCGCCGGGCATCGCGACTGGTCTGGTCACGGCTGCCCGGCGTCCTCATTAAGCGCCGCAGCATCATGACAGTAGTCATGACGATGCCGCTCGAGTCGCACCCTGATGACATGGTTATGTGATGTCGGCCATATTGGTTACTGGCCGCAAGTATATAGTGTAAAATAACTGGAAAAAACCTCCCTACAAAAACCCAAACATCTTGCCATTCCTATTCAAAGAGCTTAATAAACACACATCCTATTGTATATATTTTTTAAATATTTTGAAACACAAACCACCTTCAGAAACCGTATTGAATAGACTAATGTTAACACTGATTGGTAGAACATACCCAAAATGGGCGAGAGAAAAAAAAACAAAAACTTATTGGATTCAAATGTCTTGAAACAATCTTCAAAGGGTCAATTCTTACAAAATCAGACAATGTGATTTTCTTTATTTGTTTTCTCATTTTGTCTCTCATAGTTGAGGTCTACCTATGATGTAAATTACAGACGCCTCTCATCTTTTTAAGTGGTGGAACTTGCAGTATTGGTGACTGACTAAATACTTTTTTTCCCCACTGTATATACAGTATATAGTCCGAATTCGACAATCAAATTCTCAGATTCAGAACAGCGGATTCCCATAGCAAATCAACGACTGCAACAATTCTCGCTTTGTAAAGTCGTGGCTGGGATAATTTTTAAAGTTGCAGCTGCGACAATATTTGCATAGTAAAGTCGCAACTGTGACAATATTCTCATTATAATAACACGACTGTGGTCAAGGAAGAAGAAGTAGCATTACCTTCTATGCCAGAGAACACAAAGGTGTTCCATAGTGAACAAAGAGCAAATGGGGACTGGGCAGGAGGACCCTCAGGATCATCTATCAAGCCCCCCTCTGAGCAAGGGAACACTGATAGGGGTCTTGGTACAGTTGCCAGGAAGAAGGAAGAGATGCAAACAGGCACCTAGTGAGCCATACCAGCAGAGGCACATCACAGGCCAGAGAGTATGGGCATGCAGGGGCAGGCCATGAAGGGACAGCAGTCATGCAAGATTTACCACTCAGGATAGAATTACAATGTGATTTTCATACAGGACCAGTGACTGCGAGAAGAAGCCAGGATGACATTCGGAATGAGCTACAAATCCAGGAGCAGTAATACCCATTGACAAGAACAGGATGGCAGGCATCCTACCAGAACAAATGACTCCCAGCCTATACCCAGACAACCCGCTGGTGAGTGTGCAAGTGAGCAAAGGGAAACAGGATCACATTGGGTACAACTTCCAGAAGGAAGCGGGCAAGCGAGCACAACCAGGAACACACACTGTAGTAGGCTAGATATCTTCTTCCAGGGTATCAGGGAACTGGTGGAAAAAGTTAACGAACAAGTATAACATCAGCTTGGGTGGGAACATTGCCCCATGAAAGGGGCCAAGGAGGGACGCCAATGCCACAAAGTACAGACACAGGAACTAAGCAAGTGAGATAAACCAGGGGGTGTGCACAGTATCAGACTCTGCAAAAGGGGTGAGTATGTTGAAACCTTTTCACGGCTCACTTGGGACCGCTTTGCAATAAGAAGGGAAGAAACAAAATGAGAAGGAGATGAATGACATAAACTGCACTCTAAACATTTTACAATTGGCTCCAAGGCCTTTTCTATTTTAAAGAGTGTCATTGAGGAAAATAATTTGGTCAGAGAAGGTATTCAAATTATCATCCCTCTGATCAGATCTGACTACCGTCTCACTATTGAATTGTAACTCAATCTCTGTTGCTGATTCCATATTATTAATTTTAAGAAAGTGTTTTTTTCAAGACTAATTTCCTAACAAACTTATTTACATCAATAAGCGTGTGGAATATGTTAAAATGATAAGTAGGACTAAAGTTCAGACCTTTCCCAAGTAGTGCCAGTTCATCATGGGTGAATGTCCTGTGCAACAGATTCAAAATGGTTGGGTTTGGTTCTTGTTAATCTTAGGGGCACTTTACAAGCAAACACGTTCACATAACATACAATTTAAGTGATACATGTATGGATACCACTGAATCGCTACTGGAGTGTGAAACACCCACCTCCCCCATTATTCAGCCTCTTTATTTTCTCATTGTCTTATTACCAGTAATTAGCAGAACAGGCAGACAAAGATAATTTGGCCAACTCCTTTATCTGCACTGTCTTTTTTTCTATTAGGCCAGCTTTAAAGGACCAGTGTCACCAACAAATTAAAACTTCCCATTTCGATAGGCTTGGCATTTATTCAAACACAGCACTTGTAAAAATGACCTCTTTACATTTAAATGAATTCATTTTCTAGATTTTTGTCTTATGTGTATTTATTCTGGGATGTTTTCATATCATTCTATTCCATGCATCTGTCTGTAAAGTGTACATCAATGTTATAAATTAAATATATATTAAGTGATTTAATACATATAGAAGCATCCCTGAAACCATTTTAATCCAGAAATCCCAATTAAAAAATACATATTTAAATCCAAATGACAGAAATTAGACTGTTTTTTTTTTTAATATCATGCATATGGATCTCCAGACTCTTGTCTTGTGATATCTTGTGATATATTTATTCCCCGAGATCTCATGGGAATAAACTTCGAAAAAATCGAAATCAGGCTTTTCCGAGTTTATTAAATTTTGCCGAAGCTTAAAGTGATGTATCCTTGTGATATTATACTTGTATTGTGTAATGCACTTTTCCCATGTCTGTACAATATTTATATGGCTGAATTGTACAGCGCTACATACATTGGTGGTGCTTTATAAATAAAAATCTGCATACATACATATATAGCACTTCTTAACTGAATCATGAAAGGTTTAAAAGTATTCACATTTCATAATCCCCTGACAGCGTTATATAATTCATTCAATTAACTCTGCTGGAAAAAGATGCCCCTTGGTCACACAGACTAATTTCTTCTTTCATTAGCCCATGTGGTATAATTTATAAGAATATTTTAAAAAAATTAGAGGTGTACCATGACCTCATATAGCTTTTATGTAGAGAATTTATGACTTTTAATATCCCTATGAATTAAAAAGTAGGAATAATGTAATTTATTATTCACAAGACACGTTTTTAGAAAATAAAGCAAATTACATTTCAATAATGAAACCTACTTCTGCCTTTTGGTAAGAACTGTTTCTTCAACAGATTTTCTCTATTAGCTTTAGCACTTGGTGGTACTACTGTTTGGTTGACAGCAAGCCAAAAATGAACACATATCAAGTATGTTTTTGGCTGGATTTATGTCTTAACATGTCCTGTTTCAAGTTCAAGAATAAGTTCTACATACAAAACATGGCTGCTCCATGGGATTGCCAGCTTTGTCCATTGTGAAAGGAGGGCCCTGGCTACCTTCCGAGGGAATGCATTCAGTCACTGGTTGAGATATAAGAATGACACCTGGCTTAAAATGCACAAACAAGAGTTACATGCCTTCATTAAGCACCTCAGTGTCGTGAAACATAATATCAGGTGTACAAAGGAAGATGTACAAAACAACACTCTGACTTTATTCCATATGGTACATGGTTTCTTATGTTTTCCACTCTAGACAATATTGAAAGTGTACAGTATGTTTCTCTTTACCCATCTATCTTTGGGTTAAGGCAATATTACTGCTACTAAGTGCCCCAGTTTTCTCTAGATTTGCTTCCAAAAATTTAGAAGATTCCAGTGGGAAATGCCATCTTAGAGATACAACTCACCAGATACCAGGATATGCTAGAGATAGTCAGGTGAGTCTGGGTGACCCTTTGACCCACCATATAAGTAGTAGACATTAGTACTCCCTATGTTTGTAAAGCTCAGCCTGGCAAACAGTGGTGTTCAGCCCCCAATGTTTTTAAAGAGTTAAGACAAGTCTATGTACCTATTTATAGCTACATGAATATCTGACATTATTTTTACCGACTGTACTGAAGTTCTTATGGTTGCCTTTCTCCCAATGTTGCTTATATTTTTACTACTTGTGTGTTTTTGTATTATCGTTATCTTTTTTTCCCAGTGATTTAATTTTGGATAGTTTATTTGCATAAAGATAGACGGTTATTCACTAAAGTTCAAATTGTTGCGTATAGGTGCAAATTCACCAGATAAAGACAGT
>WMED01025540.1:0-10995 GCA_019650415.1 Pipa parva
ACTTTGTAACTGCACAGCAATTATTTTACAAATATTAACATCAATCACATCACTGTGTGTTCAGCACCAAGTATTATTCCTCAAACCAAACAATATTACGCGAGGTTTCCCTCCGTTTGTTCTTTCCACTCCAGCGCATCCTCTTTTCGTCTCCTACGAAAATCGTTCTCTACACAGGCCCTTTATTCTACTTCCCTTCTCCTATTAAAGGGAAATACTATGCTTTGCATCTATATAAATCCCTGACATATGTAAAACAGAGAAAAAAGTGTATTTTTGTATAGTTTGAATCTTTTTTTTATGCACACTTATTTGAGCTTGCCATTTGTAAATTAACAAAAAATATAACAAATATGGAAGTTGGGAATTAATACAAACAGTTCAGTTAACAATGTCAAATTAATAAACATCAAACAAAACATACCCTAGTCTCTTTATCTAAGCTGGTGCAAGATACTGTCACATCAGCCATTGCCATGTTATAAACAGGATATTCAGCTCGAGGAACACATCTTTGATGCTCCATGCAAAATATCACAACTTGTGGTCCCACTATCCTACAGGAAAGCTACAAAGGAAAATAATGTTTAAAAAGCATAAAAAACATGTTGATAGATTATAAAACAACACTTTAAAATCACTTAATTGATGGTTCAGGGGTTGGCAAAGTTGTTTGAAGAGGGAGCCATTTCACTCCCTCCTCCAGCGGAGACAACTAACTTGGGAGCCGCTGGAGGAGGGAGGCGTGCCCTCTCCAGACCATGGACGGCCAATCAGAAGAGCCGTCGGCTGTTCTGGGCAGGGCTTGGGGGTGGCTTTGGCAGTACGCTCTGAGTCACAACAAGGCAGCTAAAGAGCTGCAAGTGGCTCACTAGCCACACTTTGATGATCACTGTGATGGTTGAAGGTAGAAAGGGATCCGAATATGGTATACCAGTAAATCTACTTACTAGATAGAAACATGATAAGATCAGCTGTTTAGAGCAAAGAATATATTTGGAAAGCCCACTTTCAGTTAACCTAGGAGAGACTTGGAATACTGGGAAATAGCAAACTTCTCAAAGTTTGGTATAGTGAGTATCATCAAAATGCTCCTTCTTCCAAGTTTTTATTGGTAGTTTTTGTTATTTAGGGTCCTTTGTGTGTGTGGTTTTCATTGTTTAGAATAGTTTGCTGCTGTTTGATGGAGTTTTGGATACTTTGTTTACTCATTATATTTATTCATTTTTATATAGTGCTACTATATTACGCAGTGCTTTACAGAGATTCATCATTCACTTCAGTCACTGAAAGTTAACATTAAAAAAATGTTTTTCCATATCTGTGTATTCACAATGAACAATTTTGTGTCTTATCTTATTTGTTTCATGCATGAGTCATGTTACTTAATTTTGTTTACTGTATTTACCAAAAACTGCATTTGTCATTAGAAAAGGAAAGAGGAAAGAAGGGATAATATAACTGGGAGTGGTGGAAAGGAGAAACAGGTAGCAAATTGGTCACTCACTGGGACCTACTAGTTGAAAAGCTTGTCATTTCTTAGGTGTATTAGATTATTTATTTGTTAATTGCCTATATCATTGTGTGACTGTGAACATATGCCATCTTAACCATATTGTCTCATATTTCAGCTGTTGCTTATGATCATGGGCTGAAAGGTTTTCAAATTTTACTATTTCTTTGACTTTAGTTATTTACTCTTTTACTGTTTCAAAGTGCATCAACATCACCATTCTGGCTACATTTAATAGTTGTTCTTTGAGGAGGCTTAAGTATCTTTTTTGCGTTAGTATAGGGGTCGGCAAAGTTGTTTTGGGAGGGAGCCATTTCACTCCCTCCTCCAGCAGTAACAATTATCTTGTGAGCCGCCGGAGGAGGCGTGCCCTCTTTCGACCACATGACCACCGACAGCCCATCAGAAGAGCCGTCGGCGGTCATGGGCGTGGCTTCGGCAGAGTGCTCCGAGCCACAACAAGGAGGCTAAAGAGCCGCAAGTGGCTCGCGAGCCGCACTTTGCCGACCACTGCGTTAGTACATATGTCATTCCTCTTTGCACCATCTCACAGAGGTATAATCACAGATGTCTCCAGCGCTCCATTAGTAAAAGCAACTTCTTTATTAAATAATCTTTAAAAGGAGGTCAGTGTACAGACATTTAAAAGCGTGTGGATCAGCCACTTACGCATTTCGTGCATCAGCACTTAATCATAGTGTCCAGTGGTGTCATTCTTACTTAATCATGACAGATTGATCTCCAGCCCTGTCCTCATCAACACCCACACCTGTGTTAATGGAGCAATCACTGAAACGAAGTTAGCTGGTCCTTTTAAGGCAGGGCTGCAATGAAGTTGAAATGTGTTTTGGGGGATGAAGTTCATTTTCTAGGCAAATATTGACTTTGCAATTAATTGCTGTTAAGCTGATAACATTCTGGAGTATATGCAAATTGCCATTATAAAAACTGAAGCAGTAGACTTTGTAAAAATTAACATCTTATCCTGATGGAGACTTGCAAAAACCCATTATTCCCAATGGAGTTGGTCTTGTCACTTTTCCCAAATCCAAAATATTTTCCCATCAAAAATTGACCGAAATCTGTAATGTATGGGGCCCTCATATTTTACATTGCAAATCAGGTACATTTATATTTTTCAATAAAGATTTATTTTGAGGGGGAAACATTTTATCAATCATTTATATAATCAGGGAAATTTAAAAGTAATGAGGAACAAAACTTGACAGTAAAATGGGGGTGAAATCAACCATACTGGTTGGAATGGTTTTAGTAAATATACCCCTCAAGTCTTAGGAAGTAGGAGGGGTACATAAGTTACAAGAAAGAAAAGCACTTGCAACCGACATCTATAAAAGCACTAGTCATCAATATGCAACAGTGTATTAATTTTAACATGCATATTTTTAAATGGTTTAGTTTCTTATAATATAGAATGCATATGTGCAGTATTTAAAAAAGAAATATATGGAGAGAATTCAATTAACTGCTGCAATACTGTGCAAAAGTTTGCAATACGTAAGCATTTTGTATGTTAAAGAACAATCAAAATACTATTATATTGATCAGAGCTTATAATCAGTATATTGACAAAGTGTAACTTATTTTTATTGCATTTAACTGCTCATCATATTCTGCATTCTTCAGAAAAATATCCATTTGCTAGAATCACACTTTTAAAGATGAATTTTATTTTGTAGCTCTAAGTTTTTTAAGGTATTTAGGGAAAATTACAGCCCATGACTTGTGTGGTTCTTTTCAGTAATATAACTAGCTTGCAAGGTGTCAGCTCTGAAGCCCAGCCTTCCAGAATAACTTCAGGTCTGTTTCTGCCTGGCTGCTCCAGGTGCTTAGTCTCGCTGCTTTGTGCTTAAAGGTACTCTATGCTTCATTTAGTTTGGAGTTTGACTGAAAAGTTTTAGAATTCTGAGAAAATAATCAAAATCTTGCAGATGTAAAAGCTCAGAGATCTCCTAGCAAACTTCTGTTTTCCAAAATTCTCAAGCCTGCAGATCAAGTTGCTGACTTGAGATTCCACGCATCTACAGGACAATGCATACTTCAATAAATATGCCCTTCAAAGTGGTGGAAAGGATCAGGATTTATGCTCAAGGGGAGAGAAGAAAATCCAACACCCCACCCGTGCCTTCAGGATGTGGGCTATAGGAGAATGACAGGTTACCACAAATGAGTCCAATTTATAGTATAAGGGTTATAATAATGATATAATTAAAATTATGTTGCTGTGAATAAACAGTTACAGAGAACTGAAAAAGCATATAGGTTAATTTACACAAATGCCTGTTGACATTAAATAGTTCAATGTGGGAATAAAAAAATATAAGCAGAAGGAACATCATGGTTTTCTAAAATGACTATAACCAAAGGATTATAACATGGAAAAGTAAAATGTATACAATTAAATTTGCAAACCTGCTTGAGATGGTTAAATGCAGCACCACTGAAAGGATCACAAATATAAAGAGATTTGTCTTTTTCTTTCAAAAGCATTATTTCTCTTTCTTCAATTATTTGGAGAAATTCATCAGACTGAAATTTCTTGATTGCCTATGAAAACATTGTTGAGTAATGAGGCAAATTTCACTGAAAATGTTAACAATGCTAAGTTTCTATAATTACTTTTAATAAACAGGTTATGTGCGGTCCTGGGTAAAACACTTTAAACTTATTCTAAAAATGTGAACAAACAAAAAAAAAATTTTAAATTGAGGAAAGAAATGTTTGACAATTAAATAAAATGTTATAAATCATGACTGTTTCTTAAAGGTTTCTTTTTGTGTTTATTATTAAACTTACACTGCTTTTGTGGGAAGATAATTCAACACTTCTTCCAATACAATATATAGTATGTCCCCGCTGACCCATCTTTTCAGAGGACCAGGCAGGGATGTAAGAAACCTAAGGAACAAGTCAAGACTAAAGGATTCCCAGAACAGGAATTACTTTTGCAAACCCAAATAAGTGAAACTAAGAACACATTACAGGTTCTGTATCTTTTCACTCCAGATTTATGTTCTTAATAAAGGTTTAGTCTTTTCTCCAATGGCCAAATGGAATGCCTTTGAAACTATCAAGGACATCCATTTATTCTGCCAAAAATTACTGCTAAAAAAACTTTTTCATCAGAAAGATCTCACAGAAGCAGAGGCCATAGCATTAGAAGATTTACAATCTCAACTATTATAGAAAAAATTAAATTAAAACGTAAAAGTACATACACCCCCTCCCATCCCTCAGCCCACAGGTAATGGTATTCCTCAAGATGGCCACTTACTGTATGACATCTTGAATTTAGACAAATATTCTTCAAGTTATAATTTGAATTTACTAGAGCAGCAGGTTTTGGATGAAATTAAGAAATGGGACGATACAGTGATGAAACCTCAGACAAAGGGGTAAAGGTAGTTCTATGGCAGTGGTTCTCAACCTGTGGGTCGCGACCCCATTTGGGGTCGAATGATGATTTGCCTGGGGTCGCCTAAGAACATTGGAAATATAAGGATTAAATGGGGTTGCCCAATAATAATTAATAAATGGGGGTCGCCAAATCACGGAGAACTATACTAAAGGGTCACGGCAATAAAAAGGTTGAGAACCACTGTTCTATGGCCTAGTGAAATATACGTTAGGAAAGTCAGGACACAATTATCTAATGAAGCATATTGTTGTCTTTTACTTTTCAACCCTACAGATAATTTCAAGTGTATTTACAATAAACTCCTCACTCAAGGCATCAATGATGGGGCCATCAGCCCCAAGGTACCTCTATCTTAATCAGCGGTTCTCAACATGGGGGTCGAATGATGCTCTCACAGGGGTTGAAAACACGCTGTTGAAGCAGGAAGAGACTGCAGGTCCTTTTAAATAGGGTTCCTGCGTGGTGACGTCGGGCCCAAACGTCATCACGTGACATGCGTACATGATGATGTTTCACCCGAATGGCCAGGGGGGGTCGTGGTCTCAAATAGGTTGAGAACCACTGCTCTAAAGTGACACCCTTATACCTTCTATCAAAGGTACACAAGTCATTACAGAACATCCCCAGGATGCATGTACTGTTAAAGTTACAACAGATTAGAGCTACAGATCAAACCTTGTTAATAACTTTAGATATTTAGGACAATACAAGCATCAGGCATATAGAAGGTGTGACAGCTATAAATTACTTTTAGATCAAGACCCAGAAACTACAGATTCTCAAAGAGATTTTTTATGCCCTTTACTTAAATTCATCATATGTCACAATTATTTTGTGTTCAGTGATCAGTTTTACTTACAAATACAAGGTACCGCCGTGGGAACTGCCTCTGCTCCAACATACGCAAACTTGTTTTTGGGCAAATGGTAAATGGATCAAGTGTTCGGTGAGTATCTGACTTTTTACACTCATCACATAATGCTATGGCTTAGGTACATAGATGATGTACTCATTGTGTGGGAGGGCTCTCAAACACTATTATGTGACTTTATTGAGCTCCTTGGCAATAATATTCTAAATCTTAAGTTTACTTATGACCCGTCACTGAACCATGTCTGTTTTCTAGACCAGTGTTTTCAACCATTTTTTGAGTTGCGGCACATTTTTTACATTTACAAAATCCTGGGGCATACCACCAACCAAAATGACACTCTGGAAACCTGCAAAGGTATTGGCGGCTCTGCAGGGCAATCTGGGGCTGGGAGAGCAATCAGGAAATGAGGGTGAAAATCAGGGGCAGGGTGGACATCAGGCGCTTGGAGGAGCAAATTAGGGGCTGAGGAGGCAAATCAGGTGCTTAGAGGGGCAAATCAGGTGCTTAGAGGGGCCAATCAGGTGCTTAGAGGGGCAAATCAGGTGCTTAGAGGGGCACATCTGGGGCAGGGGAGAGCAAGTCAGGGTCTGGGGGTATATTTTCATTGTGGGGGCAATAGGGTGGGTCAGGGGGCGTAAGTGGTGGCTGTGGGAGGGGTTGGTGGAGGCTTCAACTTACTCCCCTCAAGCAGAGCACGCAGCATTCTTCCTCATTCGGCTGCTGCTGCCTCTGCACACAGCCGAATGAGGAAGTGAGATCGGGAGTGCTGATCACATGCACTCCCGGTCTCCTATTGGCTCATGTGACCAATCAGGTCACATGAGCCCTCCTCAGACCACGGAGGGAGTCAGACAGGACTCCCTCCTTGTATCACGAGCAGCGCTTGTAGCTGCTACACTGCTCGTGCACTGACTGCCGGCTAGCGCTGGGAGAAGCGCATCTCCAAGCCCTAGCCGGCAGTCAGAGCCGTCAGTTCACGAGCAGCGCAACAGCTACAAGCTCTGATCATGACACCTTGTGCCGAGTTGCCCACGGCACACCTGACCATGTGTCGCAGCACACTGGTTGAAAAACGCTGTTCTAGACATCTAAGCAAAGGAGGGAGCAGAAAGAAATCTGCAAGAGCATACTTAATCTGCACACCTAAAACGTAACTTCATTAAACTTTTGGAAGCAGTTCTTACAAATCACTTTGATAAAAGCTCTTAGGAGCTAAACGTGTCAGCAATTTGATAGAGGGGAGCTATCCAGCCCCCTTCTATTGGGTTGTGTATTTAATAGTACTTTTGAGTGCTTTTTCACTTTCTTTCATGCACAGCACCTTTGAGTGCTAATTCTCATTCACTCCCATGCATAGCACTTTTGAGTGCTACCCAGCCCTGAAACTACCAGTTTATATGCACTTTAAAAGTATTCTTTAATGTTCCACTTTTGACACTTAAGTGCTTATCTTCTCTGCCATACATTTTGATGAGAGGGAACCACAGGCAAGCTGGTAAGTACCTACAGGGACGGGTTGGGTGGAGTGGGAGTTTAGGGTACAACTTACTCACAAAATACAGTCCCTACTAGCCTTTTAGCTAAGGGACTATCACATAGGCTTGTTGTGGCCTGAGTTTTTCTTACCCCACCTAGAGGTACTGCTTGCATATCAAGCAGAGTGGGAGGGAGGACTTAAATCTTTAACACACACCGACTGTGTGCATGAACTACAATCTGGATAATCCAGTTTAGCACTTGCGAGTGCTTTTATTTTTACTGTAACTAATTATGTAATATCACTCTAAAGCAGTTTATCATACTATTTGATTCTAACTGTATAAGGAGGTCCTTATTAGACATTAAGCTAAGCGGTTAATGCATAGGCTTATTGGGGACTGAGGTTTTCTTCCCCCACCCATACTTACTACTTGTATATTAAGCCAAGTGGTGGGAGGGGACTTAGATCCTCAACACACACTGACTATATGTATGAACTATATTCTGTAAAATCCAGTTTAGCACTTGTGAGTGCCTTTATTTTATTATAAAGAAATATATATTATCACTATAAAGCACTTTATTACATTATTTAATTTTAATTGCGAAAGAATAAAAGTTACATTTTATGTGTGCATGATAATTATGCTCTCGTAGATCTCTTTCTGCTCCCTCCTTTGCTTGGATAGTTAATTTGCATAAGACCCTGCAACCAGCTATTTTCAGTGTCACTAGCCTATAAGTTTAAGGAGATGGGTTGCAGTTTGTTTTCTTGGTTTTTGTTTCTTTTCTATTGTCTAGACATATCCATCATGAAATTGGAGGATGGTAGATTACAAATGGTTTTATACAGTCAAGAAACAGCAACCAATTTATTATTGCACCATGATAGTTTTCACCCTGCCTCCTCAAAAAAGCCGTCCCTGTTGGTGAGACTTCAAAGAAACTGTTCCTCTATTGATTGTTCTTTATAGTGTAAGTAAAGTTATTGACCAAACTATACATATATATATTATACTTATAATGTATAAAGATAAACTGAAACATTTAAAAGTAAAAATGATTTTGTTTTTATTTAGTTCTCACCTCTTAATCAAGCTGCATTAATCCTAGAGCCTCTCTTTGTAATTTTCTCTTTGTGGTTATTGCCCAGAAGCCCCCCTCCCCCTAATGAGGTCACACAATAACTCATTCTGCAAGTGCATGCTTAGTAATCTGATATTTTCCTTTCACTGCAGCATTAAATTCCGACTAGGACAGAGTTGGTTTTTAAGACAGAGAAAGTGAGAGGGGAGGGGGCGTGGCCTCATACTGTACAAGAAGGATGAATATTTTACAGAGGGATTACAAGTGCCGCTGAGTGAAAAGGTGAGAGAGGATTTTACTAATCGTTTTTTCACTTTACAATACTTTAATGGGGCAATCTTTATAAATAGGATTTACTTACACTTTAAAGAATTAGATTGGAGATCTAATCAACAGGTTTAATTACTTTACAAAAATTAAGTAAAGATTAGGTAAGATTAAGTAAAAAGTGAGAGGGTTAGTGATGGGTTAGAGCCACAGAGACTAGTGGACATCAAGGTCTCTAGTAAGGATACCCAGTATCTAGGATAAGGTTATATCTAACTGCTTAACTAATAAATTTTTATTTTATTTTTACAATAAACTTTTCATAATATCTGACAAAAGTAAATACTTAATGTCCCATATTTTATCTTTTTCCATCTAGTTTTAAGGGCTGGGAGGAGAGACTTAATACAGCTACTATCTTTGCTACACCTCACACTCATTGAAATCAAAATCAATAATATGCCTACATTTATTGTGCAAATTAAAATAAAATACTTACAGCATACATAAACAGAGTATTGCTCAGGAAAATATAACAAGAATTAATATTAATAAAGAAAAAGAAGTTGTAGGTTAACTACCTTTTTTATTCAAGCATGCTATATATTATTGGTATAAAACTCTTTATCAGATAAGTATTACCTATATACATATATAAGCATATGTCTTACCTCATGAGCATCAAAGAAGTATTCAGAATTTTCAGGAGACTTGACAAATTTTACAAAAAATGGTTCGTTTTCATCCTTAGCCATTTTATCTGCCATAGGAAATGAAAACTTCATCATTAATATACATCTTTAACTGTAAAATATAAACGATTATTATAATTTGGTCAAGCTATAATAAAGCAAAGGTATAGAGTAGGGCAAGCCTGATTCAGTGTTTTAACAATAGTCAGTGATCCATGTTTTAGCAATTAGACAAAAATCACACAAGGCATAAGGAAACTCCTATTGTTATGACAAGAGTATGTTAGAGGTATTCTTTTAACTTTCAAAACAGAACACATTTGTTTTCCAACTACCTAGTGAAGAAATGTTGACATAATTTAAGTGAGAACCAAAGATGTTACAATTTGATCTTCAAAAAATTTTTCTTCTGGTTGACTGTTAAATGGTACGTTTTCTAATTTTATTTTACAAAGAAACAATATTTTAAAAGGAATGACTGCAGATAGCAACATATATATATATATATATAATGTCTGATTATAAATGTATTCTTCAAGCGTCGCATAAGGCATTTAAAGATCCTGCAGAGCGATAATCATTAAGGGCAATACCAGAGGAAGCATTTTTATGCCAGTGTTTAAAGCCAACATGAAAACGCCGACCAATTATGGTCACCACTGAAACCAAAAGGATGCAGCATAAGTACGTTTTAATGCAAGAAGGGCCTCATCTGCCTGCATCCCTATAATCATTAATGCTCAAGCACCCATGGCAGATCATCTGGCTGCCTTACTTTTATAGATATTAGGTTTTTAACAGGATGAGACAGAATTCTAGATTTAGATCCCTAAAATCCACTCGCAGCTTGACTTTTATTTCATCTTTCTGAAATTCCCCCTTCAATGCACTGATCATTGTTAATCTAGAAAACTTTTCAGAAGAAGTTATTTAAGACTTCACAGGGAGGGAGGGAGAGAAAAGACATTGAGAGCTGTTATTTTGCGTGCTTGCAGGGCATATGCACGTTTCAACATTGCGGAGCATTTCACGTTGGGGCTTTTTGACGCTATTCTTTGACAATACGTTCTGTCAAACAGTTGCGTTATCACCGGACCCCTTCACAAATGGGCAAGTGCTAACAATGGTGTCACACAAACTACCAGCTTCCCAGCAAGCACCTGAGTCCACTTTATCAGTCCTGCCTCTCCTTTACGTAAAATAAAGCGGCGACAGCTCCACCTCTTTCGCACCTGGAGCCGGTTTCACGGGCTCCGTTTGTTAACTCACTACTGGCGCCAATTCCCTTCAGCCTTCTTTCCTTTCGAACTGCCGGCGGAAATGACGATATTGCCCGTCACTTCCCTGCACTGTGGGGAGAGGTATAAGGGTATGGAGTTGCTCCTGTGAGATATGATGTCACACCAAGGGGCGGGGCTGGTCTGGTCTGGTCCGGTCCCGGGAAGGGGCGGAGTCACCTTGTTTCACTACTGAAACAGGAAAGAGCTGCTTGGTTTGGCGGGAGATGTAGAGAAGCGCTGTTTATCTCTACAAGTTGGATATTTCTTTTTACATGGAACTGCATTGAGATAGATGCTGTCTGTAGATGCCCTGACTGGGTATGGGGGGGGGACTGAGGTACATGCGCTGGTACATGGGACTGACT
>WMED01025541.1:0-10995 GCA_019650415.1 Pipa parva
TATATGGTAATGCACTATTGTGCGAACTTTTTCTGCGCTTTCTCCTACAGAGTCATTTATAGAGATACCTTTGCCTGTCCTTAAACAACTCTTCAACTACACTGAAAGGTACTATGGGGGGCTTTGGGTAGAGTGAAGTATAGTTCTATTGGTATATATCATAGCTTCTACCCAGATCTCTTTCCCTCTGTGTACAGGCCAACAAGAATGTCAGTGTGTAAAGAATATGTTCCTGTGTAACACTTGTATTGTGTGTATCTAATAAATAGCTAATGTCAGAAATAAAACAGATTAAGTTGGTATACTTTTGAGGACTCCTTTAGCATTAAACAAGCCGCCACTTTTTTCCAGTAATGTTTTTTTATTCACATTAATGGGAAGCATTTTAGTCTTTGGATGAGCTCTTCAGAAGCTTATATTTAACCTTGGCTCATATTGATGTACAGCGTATGTACTTAAATATTTTTTTTTTCAGACATCTGATTTTCATATTATCCTGGGTTCTGTCATACAGAAACAACAGGGCAGTTTTTTTTTTCTTTTCTAATGTTAGAGCTTATATTAAAAGGTATAATTTCACCCAAAATATTTCATTTCTAAACACTCCAGTGTTAGCTTAGGCACATAGACAGCACTGTAATGATCTGCTGTGATTGACGATTAACAGTACCCTACTGTTAGGGTCAGGAATGCACAAACTAGACAGATGGGAACTGCTAGTAATTAGTTTAAGTATAGAGAATGCCCAGCACATAAGGGGCTGAAAGACTGTATAGAGAAGCAGCCCAAGGAATTGGATTCTAATGGCAGGGTCACAGACTTGCAATAGAGGCAGGGTTAATGTCCGATACTGTGACAGCGCTCCTAGGAACTGACAAGGCTGGCCAGTGTATATAGAGAGGCGCTGTAATGCTAGCCTCCTTACTGAGCTATCTAAAAAACAGCAAAGCAGAATGGCTCTAACACTGCTGGCACTTCAGAAGGAGGTTGTGACTATAAATCACTGAGGAGTTGAGCCTGTGAGAAGTCAGTCAGTTGGTATTGGGGAAGGCCCAGATAAACAGGCAAGATAAGCTAGGCCCGAAATCAGGAAGCGAGTGACAGTAGCCAGGGACTAGTTAAAGGTCAGTAGACTGATATAAGCAACAGAGCACAACAGGGAGAACCATAATCAGAGTCAGACAAAGCTTATATCATACACTAGATAATCTAAATTACAGCAACCCTAAACTCCTCACACTTCCCCTAACAATCACAATATTCTGGCAAGGAGGAGGTGAGGAGCCCAGACACTTAATACTCATGCCTAAAGCTAACTGGTTGCAGCTTCAGAAAATAATCAACCCCTGCAGCACACAGCATTCCTAACACATACTGGTACAGGTCTCTTATCTCTAGCACTGGTGAGCTTCTAGGTTTCAATGATAAAAATAAAGGTTTGTTTAAGGCAGTGTTATGTCCTGTGGTTTGTTTCACTGCTGGTGACCACCACTTCCTGTTTAGTGAGAAGGACCATGAGGAAACATCTTGAACCTATTTTCTTGGAGTAAAACACAGACTCAAACAGGAAACAGGTCTCTGAGTCAGACCGATGTGGGCATTTTAAAGCAGTCTCTGCACAAAAAACAAATGTGGCACGAGCAACAGTGCCCTTATAAGACTTTGATGCAGGCTATAGTCTGTATGTATTCATTTAAATAGTGCCGATATATTACACAGCACTTTACAGAGACTCATCATTCCCTTCAGGCCCTGCCCCATGGAGCTTACAATCTAGTTTCCCTATTCAGTCACAGACACATAGACAGACACAGATGTATGTTTTTGGCTATAGTGCTATATATTTCAGCAACAGAGATGTTTCAGAGTCAGTTGTTTTTTTACTTTAATACTTTCTATAGAGAATAACTTTATTAATGTATCCTAGCTTTTATCATAATTATATGCCATGAACATACTTGGGAACCTTTAGGTGCCTCTGGCTCCTTACTGGGTGTGGGTAGTTAAGGCAGGGATAAATTATACAATTTCTGTCATAGTGAGGACAGGACTGCACAGATTACCAATGAATTTGGCGGCTAAAGGGGTGAGATTTGGGCTGGATGGGTGGATATTGGGGGGGGGGCATTCTAGGAAGGAATGGATCTACTTTTAGACCTGGGCCAGAGATCTTGAGAGGTATTTGTTTGCAACCCCAGATTCTCCAGGTAAAAACAAACAAGTTCCCAAATCCACATTCATTCATAGGAATTTGCCTACAAGTGAAACACTTCAAATCATTTTAACAAAAAAGTATGCAGCTCAAAAGGAGAGCACAGACAAGCCTTTCACTATGCTATTCAGTCTTAGGCCATCCACCTAAATGTAATAAATTAAATTTCTTTAGTAGGAGTGCTTGGGTTACATATAGAAAACAGAACAATATATATGTGTTAAGTAGTAATTATTTCCATCTTTGGAAAATCTCCCTTTCCTTGTCAGTAAAATGATGATGAAGAGTAGGAACTAAACATATGGGGAACATGTCATGATTTTAATTTGACTTGACTTACCTTCTACAAATTAGATTTAAATCTGAAGGTAGGTTTAGCAAATGGTATTACCCCGACAAGGCATGACTGTATCCACCTCATCCTAATTAGGGTATTGTAAGATATTGCAATTCCCCCAAACTTCCTACCACAACAGATAATAAACAAATGCTTGTAATTTAAGCTAATGAGATCAACCAACATGAAGCACTTGTAGAGATCTGAAAATATTGGTTCACATGGGAATATTTTGCGACCAATTTAGCTCAAATCATGACCTAACAATAGATTCTGCTAACTTCTTTATTCTTCATCTGACTGATGCTTTTTGAGTTTATCTTTTTAATAAATGTATAATTTTACTTTATGTCAATGAGACTTAGTAAATACATACTAAAGTGTTCATACAAGTTTATGGAGTGCTGTGTTTACACAATCTATTGTATAAGTGGAATCATAAGTAAAAAGGAGGACGTCTGTAACATCCAAATAGAGTCACTGCACTCTATAAATCAGAAACATCAAAAATCAAACATCTCAAATAGAATTTCAGAGGGAAAAAAATGATTGTGCTATATCCACACACAACATTTGGGGGTGAACTGTGCCTCCCTTCATCAGGTGCAAGTGATATAAACTGAGGGTGTTAAAGACATATGATCAATTGACATCACAATAAGTAGAATTGCACTCACTTATTGCTGAAACAATATCATGTGTGGGGAACTAGTCAAAAGGTTGGGGAGCAGGTAGCATATTTTAGCCAGTGAAACTCCTAAGTATAGAAACAACTGCCCCTTTAACACCCAAGCAGACGGTTAAGCAGCAGTTTTCCTTTAAGCACAAATTCATGTAATATTTAATGTAAAGAAAAAGTCATAACAAAATAAGCAATTGTTTTACTCATAACACCGGTACCAATACTCTGGTCTCCTCTTAGCAGCATCTGATACTGGAAACAGCAGTCTCTATCCAGCATAACACAGCAATACCACAGGAACACAGGGAATAGGGAAGCCTTAGCCCTGACATCAGGACCCTGACTGAGCACACAATGTCCACCTCACTCTCTGGGAGTTACCCCTTCACTTACTCCTGTTGCGACTTTGGACTGTTGTTCTCCTGCTGTCTACACTGGCACGCACTACTGCGCCCTATAACAGTAACTAACCCTACACTGGCATGCACTACTGCGCCCTATAACAGTAACTACCCCAACACTGGCACTACTGCGCCCTATAACAGTAACTAACCCTATGCTTACCTCTAAGCTAGGGACAGTTTTCTTTCACAGGACTCCCTCCTGTAATATTCCCCTAGGGCCGTCTACCCCAGGAATGTCTTCACTCTCTCAGGACCACAGCTATAGCAATAGCTCTTCAGGACACCTTTTACCCTAGTGATGGCCAACCTTTTGAGCTAGGTGTGTCAAAATTAGTCAAAAAATCGAGCACAACTCCGGTGGTGTGTCACTTAAAAAAAAAAATCCATAACTTTATGAAGGCGGGGCAACTCTCCTACTGAAAACGTGTCACAAACTGCGACATGACGTGTGTTAGCAAAAACATCTCAGCGCGTCACCTCTGACACGCATGTCATAGGTTAGCCATCACTGCCCTAGGGCACACCTTGAGGTCTCCTACCCCCAGGTACCCTTTAACACGCAGCAATATGTCTATAACTGGGTGGAACCAACCCTCCAGAAAGCTGGGGAAGAGCAAACACTTTTACTAAGAGGTAAATTCTCTATAAAGCCTATTAATTAGTAATTCACCTGAGACACACCTAAGATTTCTGGATTAACTTCCAGAACTGGCTGCTGCTTTCTCTATACTATATGCTGCATACAGCGTTATACAGAAAACAAATAATATACCACATAATACACATTACAACCACTTTACAATATACTATTTTACACAAAATCAGTGACATTTTATCCCAGTCTGCTACATGTGCATTAAGTTTAATTAATCCTTCACACCTCCTTGTAACATATCCTTGTGTAGGGAATCACTCAAGTGCTGGAGCAGCCTTTAGGGTTTAACACACTGCAAACTGGGAGTTTTCTTTCATATTCTGGGGGAATTCACCACTGAGCGAAGTGAGCTCCGAATCCTTTGGCTCACTTCACACATGGTGTTCTGCTGTACGCAGACATCAGCGAGCGCATAACACCATGTGCGAAGTGAGCCGAAGGATTCGGAGCTCACTTTGCTCAATGGTGAATTCCCCCCTCAATGTTTATTAATAGAAAATCGAACTTAACACAGCCTTTCTTTCGCAAAACAGTCCCTTCAAAACAATAGCAATTTCCACATGGAAAAGTCCTTGGTCAAAAAACAGTGGGCAACTAACAAAAACAAAGTACCTTCACTTCTTGTGGGTAGTCTCCTTGAGGTTTCACAGTGCTGCAAAGCCAAGTTGTTTAGCAGAGTCTTTAGCCACTAGTCCCTGTTTCTCTCACAATGATCTTCAGCCTTCTTCCAACAACACCCCCAACTGGTTCTCCCAGCTGCCTTTTAAATCAGGCTCTAGCCTGCAGCTGGGGTGACTTACAAACTCTAGCCTGAACTCCAGCAGTATGTTCACATAAGGGCAAAATACTTCCCCTCAAACACAACACCCTCACACAACCTATATATTACACTGGCATCTATGTATGTCTTGTCGACTAAGGATCATTTTTCTTATCTGATTATGTGAGAATTAAAGTACATGTTGCACCAAGTAATAAAAAAATTTGGATGGAAGAGCAGTGATTCCCAATTAATACATAAAATATTATCTTTGAAACTGTATTCCCGATTCTTTTTTTCCTATTGTTTTGTATTTAGATATTTTGCCGATTACAGACATCATCTATCTGCCGCATAAACAGACACCTACCATGTGCTATTATTTTGATACGTTTTCATAACAAGGGCACCAATTTTTAAAATTAAAAATTGTACTTCATGAATATGAATCATTCTGTCTTGCTGTGCAAACCTCTTTACTTCTTGCTGGATTTTTGGCAACTTGAGCATGCGCACAAGCAGTTTTACATCAGAATTCTGCTTCTGCTGCACAAAAAATCCAACAGGAATAAGGAAGGGAAGAAGATGGCATCACTGCAGTGCTAGATCAGCATTCATCTCATGATCCTCAGCCCAGGATGTATGTGATGTAGATAGTCACATACCAGCCGTCCCCTCCTGAATTTAACCAACTGTGCATGCGCAGATCGATTTTTTCCGATCTCCGCATATGCAGTTGGTTAAGTTAGGTGAACTACAGAAGGGGGGCAGGTACTATGTAACAACTGACGTCTCATAGATACCCGGGAAGAGAGCTGCAGCAGTGATGCATTCATCTCATGATTCAGGGCTGTGGATTGTAAGATGAATGCTGATCTAGCAGCAGTACACTTAGTGTACTTAGCTTACTTACTATAGTTCTCCTTTAAATTTTCTGGGGAGAAATTATTTACTGCAAATATGCAACTGTATAAAGCTAAAAGGTTATCTAGACCTGGGTTGGTTCAATTACTGGCAGAATTAGTTTTGCTTTTAGTTTACAGCTGCATGTAAAGCATCAAGCAACTGGACAGCGCTGTACCTTATTAGTGAGGAAGATGAAGAAAATGCTAAACTGAGGTTAAGGGCCTAACTAAAGGGTGAATTCACCTCACTACAGTTCGAGTGGCATCTCCAAAATAGTTGCCAATTCACTTCTCATTATTGACTAAGCGGCACATAGTCTTATCGAACAAGCAGGATCGCTGTCAGATGCATTGTGTGGCGTAGGCAGTTGGTTAGGAGTAGAATGCAGAGCCCTGCCCATCAGTAATTTGCAGCTCTGATGTGGCAAAGTCAAAATGATGAATTCGGAAGAACACACCTACTTCCATTTGCTCCTTCAATAAACTCCACCTCTTAGTAATTAGTAGAAGTACTTGTGTACGTGCATGTAAAGTGATCCATAAGATTGTGACTATTGTAGTCGCCCAAATTGGTTGCATATACACCACATCTTAGAGTTTGGTCAATAAGCAAACTTAGTGAAGTGGCGAACAGAAGCGAATTCACAGCTTTACAAAACTATTTGGCTTTAAGTCAATAAGGCCCTAATTCTCACAATCATATCACTGGTTTTGCCTTAGAAATGAAAGCAGTAGATAAATGAAATGTGCTTTTGTGCCAATTCCACCCTGACTCTGTTATATTTGTATTACAGCATGGTGAAGACTATTGTATTGTTTCTCTGGACATTACTTACTAGCAATGCAAGGCGGGAATGCTTTTACTCCTTTTGATTAATTTATTCTATTAAATGGCACTTACTCTGGTAAAATAAATAAGCCTGACTTGTCAACTGCTGTATTCTGTAGTTTGTCTTAGTTTTTTTTTCCAGTTAACTAGAATTATCGTAATAAATAACTGGGAAGGTAATATATACAGTATTTATATATGTGCAAAACAATCAAATTCATCAAACAGACATTTGGAGAAACATTGCTACTATTGTGTAGCTTGTCTAAGATCAACATTACCTGGATGAAGTGTTCATGAAACTATTTGTCGCAATCCTAAACCGCTAGAAGTGTAGGAAGAACTGCAATAAAGTTTCTATGAACATCTACTATTTATTCCAGGGCTCCAGGTGTTGCTGTTAATCCTGCAGAATGGCTTCTAGCTAAATAATCACCTAAAAGTCATTTCCGACTCTATTAGATGGCAACTGCAAAATATTAATGGAAAGAAGACTTTAGCTCTACTATAAAACAGGGAAACAGTAAGCCTCATGTTAACTAATAAATCCAGTTGACATGAAAGGGGAAATATTACACAGAAATTTAATTATGGCTGTGAAATAGAATATATTTCACTTAAATCTTCCTCAATAAGTTGGCGTGGTGCTGAAGGACTGGTGTCCAGCTTGATGGCATCTATGGGAGGTCGGAGTTCTTCTAACTGCTTTCGCTGTGTAGTTTCTAATTCCTCAAGCCTTTGCCGAAGCAAGGATAGTTCTCTTTGGTGCTGCTCCTCCTAGGATTAACAGAAAAATATTTGAGGGCAAAAGAACACATTTTTCAACAAATCATAAACCTTTGTTTTGTCCTCAAACTTAAATCCAGTTCACAAGCGATTGACTTGCTGCAGACAGTCTAATTACCAATAATTTATTATAGTTCAGTAATCATTACTATAAGAGTTGACTTCCATTTCCCAGTAACCACCCATACAATCCAATGAACTACAAACGCTTTAACCTAGGAAATCATTTATTAGATATGCCTGTACCCTTATTTCACTCAACAAGGAAAGGCATAATGAACAATTATTATTCCTGAACTGATAAGTGGCCAGTAAAACAGTTCTCTATATTCATCACAAATGGAATAAAAACAGATTTTATTAAAATGTACAAAAACATAATCTCAAATAATCATTTCAAAAGCTGGAAACAGCTTAAGGCTCAGTTCACACTGGCATTTTGATGAGCAGCGTATCATACGCCATGCATAAAAACAAAATAAGCTGCCAGTGTAAACCTATTTGATTACATGGTTCTGGACACACTAACGTATAATGAGCATATGCTGCATCCAGAATGCTTGCCGTCGCATTCTATGCTGGCATATTACGCCGCACACAAAATGCGGCCAGATAGGAAGAGCCTTCAACACTGAGGGAGTGATCACACTGTCACTAGTAAGTACAATGGAAAAATACACCAGAGCATATTTTTTTTTTCACACCAGTGTATTATGTGCTATGGATAATAAGCTAGTGTGAACTAAGCCTAAGGCCTATTCCAAATTAGAGAGGAAAACCAACGCCTCATAAGTACCATATTTTTCACTCCATAAGACGCACCTGACAATAAGACGCACTTAGAATTTTATAAGGAGGAAAATAAGAAAAAAAAATTCTGAACCAAATGGTGTCCTAAAATATTTAAAGGGGAAATAATGGTAGAAATGAAATTAATATATTATACAATATATCTGGCACTAGCTGGGAAGTCCTAACTGTCATGGGGATTGGAGCAGCTGCTCCATTACCCCATCCACTTCATTCTCTTTAATGGAAAGTGTCAGTTTACTGGGAACTATACACTTACTAAATAGAAATCAGTGTTACATATAAATAGTAATGTACCATGTAGGCTCATTTTGGGAAGTAGGAGGAGGAAAAAAAAACCCAAAAAACTTTACTTGAGCATTAATGAAAGAGAGTTCAGCTCCTGGAACCACTGTGGATGAAAGGAAGCTTCCTGGATTGAGTAGTCCAGATGCTGGAATATTTGGGCCCAAGATTAGGCTTCGAAATTCATTGTGCCTACGTTGTAGATCTTTCAGTCTTTTCTGAAGTCTCCGAAATTCTTCGTGAGGAACATTCTGTCTAAAATATTGAATTATGTTTCATTTTTTTTAATCTAATGTCATAAATAATGTACAATAATAACATAGAAAATATTCATTATTATTATCCTTACCTATTTAGCACATGCTTTTGAGTCTCCAGTTCTTCCTTCGTTGCCTCCAAAACATCGATTTTCTTCTGTAGTCTGATGCATTTATTTTCATTTAAAGTCTTCCTCTGTTCAAACAATATATAAAATTGTCAGTATTTAGGAAAAAAAAAAAAACTACTTTGTAATTTGCAACCTAAGATCACAACATTAAGGTAAAATTTTTACAACTAATCAAGAGAAGAGCAAATTGTACAAAAAAATATAACGCAGTTTAAAACAGATGTGTAAGAAGCAATAAATGGCATTATTAATCAATCTGGATGCAGTCCAGGACACTGACCAGTTCAATATTCGATCCTTAAAATGCTTTTTCTAAATTATTTCTGTAATTGTTTAACAAGTAGCACAAGTGATTTTAAGTATCGATATGCTAAGAAGAGGGCAGCACAAATAAAATATTACATGAAGGAAGTATAGGCCACAGAGGTTTCTGGGGCATTTTGAGGCAATTGACTGAAAGATTATTCAACTGCAAACATATGCCACAATGTAAAATCATTTACACAGGGGGATTCATTAACTGGGGCAATTGTAATCCATAGCAACCAATCATCACAGCATTCACTAGTATAGGGGGAGCTAGAATAAAAAAACAAACCTCTGATTGGTTGTTATGGGTTCCTTGACCTATGTAAATATATCCGCTGATGTTTTCCACTCACAGTGTTGCAAAATGATAAAGTAACCGACTTATTTTCAGTTGGAAGTAGGGCATGTAACAACTTCTGCTGGGAAGAACAAACTGACTATGGTTGCCAGCTAAGTTTCTCAGAATGCAATAACAGACTACAAATAGCAATGCTGATTAAGGTTGTCATCCACCGATCAAGCGAACCTCCGGTACTCTCTCTAAATCTAGTCAACAAACCCTGTAGTCATGGCTTTTCCCTTTACTCAGCTGCTGCCCAATGGAGTCACCACCCAGAATGCACTTAAACCTTAGACATCCAGCATCTGCAATTATAATAAACTGGGGCTGCGTTAGGAGTGCAGCTCTCTTTACCAGCCATGGATTTGCAGCAATCCCAGATTCCAATACAACACAATTTCCTCCCTTTCACTAACCCATGTTGATCTGTAGAAGATGCCTTGAGAATGGCAAAGGTAAGCAGCTAGTGGTGTGTACTGTATTTCAGTTAAACAGAAGAAATGGCCCATATGTTTTCTAAATCTGTTAATAAAACAATATTGGTGTTGACAGATGTGTGCCAAGACATTAGATTATTTTCAGTTTATATTATAATTAAAAACAAATCATTACGGTAAAGTACATAATGCCTATTAGTGCCAGGCAATATTAATTAGAAATGACAATACTATACAAATAAAAATAAATGCAGACTTGATTTAAAGAAATGAAAGAAAGACTGATATATTAGACTGACTAGTCTGTAACATAATATATATATATATTGAAAAAATTGAATCGGTCAAAGATTTACTCTTCCTCAGATCCAAGATAGTCCACAGCAGCAAATCAGAGGCAGAAATCAGAAGAAAAATCGCACTTGGCCACAGTGCAATACAAGGAATAGCAAATATATGGAAGAGGACAGTTATTAGCATTGCAAGAAAGATCCATATGGTCAATGTAATCGTTTTCCCGATTTCCACATATACATGTGAAAGCTGGACACTCAAGAACACAGACAGGAAAGAAATAAACGCCTTTAAACTATGGTGTTTGAGATGAATGATGCACATACTATGAACATCAATGGTCACAAACTAGCAATATTTTTGGTTTGATACGTTCTAGGATCATCTTGAGAGTAAAACCACCAAGCAATGGCTCTCATACTTTGGACACATCATGCGAGATAATTCTCTGGAAGCAACATTAATGCTCAGTATAGTCAGCGGGACAAGAAGAAGAGGACATCAAAGAACTTGGTGGATACACACAATCAAGGCTGACACAAATATGCCCCTGAAAGAACTG
>WMED01025542.1:0-10995 GCA_019650415.1 Pipa parva
AGGAAAAATGGGAGGTTAAGGCAGTATAGTGGGGAAGGGGGGATAGGGTTCAACACAGTATGGGATAGTGGCAGCACAGTTTGCAGAAGGGGGGTGGGGAAACGCATAGACTAAGAGGAGTTGGGGCAGCATGTATAGGGTAAGGGGTTTGGGAGTAGCACAGTATTGGCAAAGGGGGTTGGGGAACCACAGTATGGGATGGGGGAAGCACAAAATGAGAAAGGGGGAATAGTGATAGAAAGCAACTTTAATAAAACTGCAGTGAAGCACTACCTCGTACCTCTTTAACTGTTGTATTGTAGGGCATTATATGGGGGTACTGATGCACCATTAGTGGTGCTATGGAGGAAAGACTGCTTTACTGTATGAGGCACTATGGGGGAGGAACTGCTGCCCTGTGTGGGGCATAGTAGAGGGGAGACTGTTGATGGGGGTCACATTTTGGTATTGTCACCTAAGGCACCATTGACCCTTGTACTGGCCCTGCCTAAATATAACCATTATTCAGATAATACACAAATCTACTCATCCACCCCAGCTCTAACTACTGAAATAAAATAATCTCAAACTGCCTCATGGCATATTCTCATTTTATTACACCTTAAAGGAGAACTATTTTTAGGAAAAATACTTACATGATTTATTTACTAGCAGTACACTAAATTAATTCCAATTTCATCTTTTCAAGTTTATTCCTGCGAGATCTCGGCTGTTTCTCTCAGTAAATATCGATCATTTTTTCCAATTGGATTTTTAGCTGAAAAGGTAGCCACACTTTACATTAGTAGTATGGCTACCTTTTCAGTGAAAAATCCAAGCTGTGAATTCATGTCTATTCCCCAAGTTCACTTATTGACATTTATGATAGTCGCGATCTTACAGAGCTCTTTGCATCTCTTTGCGTGTACGTGCACATGTACATCTACTGTTGACTAAGATGCGGAGCGCTGCTCCGAATTCACCTGTTTGACTTCGCCACTTCAGACTGGCAAATTAGGGGGTTGATGGGTTCCAGTGTTGTGACTATTCATACAAAAGTGACAATGGCGACTGTGAATAGAATACAGAATACGGTTAGTGGGATATTATGAGACTGACATCACTGCTCTTCACTTGTCGAATTTGCCTCACTCCTCATGATCAATAGTGAAAAGCGAATTTTCATCTATTTTGCTGATGTGACTCAAATTGTAGAGGGGAATTCACCTTTTTAAATATTTGTCCCAATAATTATGTACAGAGCGAAAAAGGCTAAAAATTATGTTAGCTTTCACTTCTTCATTAAATGGTCAGTAAATGAAAAAAACTACAATTTGGAGTGTCAAAACCATTATACCTACATAGTACATACTCGTACAGATTAATAAAGCGCCCCAAAAACCTAATTTGGCTGCCATCAGCAAGTGAGAGACAATATAAAGCAAGGAAAATTAGGATGACCTTTTTACTGCATGGCCATAACTGCCATGCTAAGTCAAATAGTGATTTTCTTTTTGTTTCTGGTGTTACTTCCCTTTAAAAAACAGCTGTAATGTCACTTTTAAATGAAGTTGTAAAAATAGGATGCACTTCGTAAAGGTCAGTTTACATTCTGTTGGGCTCAAACCTAGTGACTGCAAACAAATATTTCAACCCCAGCATTTCAGTAGTAGTCTTTTCATCCAATGTGAGTTTAGGAAGACAAAACATTAAGATTATCTACATCAACCATCTCTTATGTACCACACTTCTGTTTAGACAAAATGTGCTAAATCAAGCAGGAGAAATATCCAGGCTGCCTGAGAAGTATTTTAATGAAGCGTTGGCTTGTTTATATCTGAAATATCCTTCTGCTTTGTCATCACATGGATGTTTCCATTCACTGAGCCATCACCCAGAGCTTTCCAAGGGACACAGGAAATACCAAGGATGTTTTGTGTCTGTAAGAATCTCATGCAATATACTGTACTTAGTTACCAGCAGAGAGCTCTGACAGCATACATAGTTTGATTGACTTTAAAACACTATGAGAGGTCCTGGTAAAGGTTCTGAAAACTAGAAACATGGGACAACAATGCAAAATGATTGTGGTTTTGGTAAAATGTATGGTAAAAACTACAATTTAAGATATAACCTTTCTTTGTAGCAAAAAGATGTCTAGCAAATCCCTCTCATTAACCTTTCTCCTAAATCCTTGGGGTTGCACATCTGTCATGCAGTAGTCTATAGCAGTAGTTACCATGTTTCCCCGAAAATAAGACAATGTCTTATATTAATTTTTGCTCCTAAAGCCACACTAGGTCTTACTTTCGGGGGACGGAACTGGTACAGTATATTTCTTGTACTTTACTGCAGCTAAGTCTTATTTTCGGGGGATATCTTATTTTTGGGACACGGTACTGGTATGGTATATTTCTCGTGCTTTACTGCAGTTAGGTCTTTATTTCAGGGGAGGCCTTATGTTTCTAAGCTTGGAAAAAAATTGCACCAGATCTTATTTTCAGGGAAACAGGGTAAGTAAGCTTCTATTAGTACATCAGCTGACCTGAACAATAATTGTGAGAATTTTGTATCTATTGGAACTACCTTTTAAATTATGGATTAAGCAAATCTAAATGACTTTTTTTCTACAAATATGAAATGTAAAAAAAAAAAGATGAATTAAGAAGACCCCATCTAATTATACTTCACATTTCTGTTTTTATTTTTTGTTTCAGAGCTCTCAAGCTTTTCAGTCAAATTCTTGAAAAGAGATTCAAGGCCTTATTGACTAAAGGCCAAATAGTTGCGTAAAGCTCTGAATTTGCATCTATTTGCCTCTTCCCCATGCTCACTTATTGAGCAAACAATGCAATGTGGTGAATACGTGACCAGTTCAGGTGATTTTGATCTTATGGAGCTCTTCACATCACTTTGCGTAAACGTGCACAGGTAATTTGACTATTGACTAAGCGAGAATGTGTGCTGAATTTGAGTAGATGTACTGCTCCAAATTCTCCCATTTGTCTTCACCCCATTAGATTGCTGAGTTAGGTGATTGATGGCAGGGCACCGCATTCTATTTTTATACATCTCACCACACCACATAATACATCCAAAAGTGTCCAAATTCATTGCTCTTCGCTTCTTCGACCAGAACGGGTGTCATTCATTAAAGTCCAAATTCGCTTTGCATAGTGTCTCCACGTCTGTTTGCATCAATACGATTAGGAAGTCGCAAATTTACTTCTTATTCTGGATGCAGTGAACAGCGACAGACGTCGTCACAGGCATTGTGTGTCATAGTCAGTCGCACAATAGTAGGATAAGAAGTCATGTGGAGTAAGGAGAACTCCAGTGAAGGGCAATGACGTTAGTCTCAATATATCCCACTAACTATATACAAGTGAAAAATACTTATTTTTATATGTCACCTTGTGCCTAGTTCATGTTCAATAGTAGACTAATTTAATCACAGTCGCCATTGTTGCTTTTGAATGAATAGTCACCTTACACCAGTGTTTTTCAACCAGTGTGCCACGAGACATGGTCAGGTGTGCCGTGGAGAACTCCCCAATTACCAAGGAGGGAATCCTGTCTGACACCCTCCATGGTCTGAGAAGGGCTCATGTGACCCGATCAGTCACATGAGCCCCTATCTGGAATTTGCAGATTATACACATGTTGTAAATTACTCTGGACATTACAGATTATACACGTATTGTAGATTACTCTGGACATTGCAAATTATACACGTGTTGTAGATTACACTGGACATTGCAGATTATACACGTGTTGTAGATTACACTGGACATTGCAAATTATACACGTGTTGTAGATTACTCTGGGCATTGCAGATTATACACGTGTTGTAAATTACTCTGGACATTGCAGATTATACACGTGTTGTAGATTACACTAGACATTGCAGATTATACACGTGTTGTAGATTACACTGGACATTGCAAATTATACACGTGTTGTAGATTACTCTGGACATTTCAGATTATACATATGTTGTAGATTACACTGGACATTGCAGATTATACACGTGTTGTAGATTACACTGGACATTGCAAATTATACACATGTTGTAGATTCCTCTGGACATTGCACATTATACACGTGTTGCAGATTACTCTGGACATTGCACATTACTGCAGATTATACACTTGTTGTAAATTACGTTTATTTACTGGTGGAAACTGGGAATGCGGAATGACATTTTTAAATATAATTCTATTCATTAACCACATCACTTCCCCAATAAAATGTTACTGAACCTTTAACAAAAAGTGGAAGAAGCTACAGTAACTGAATAAGAGTGGAAAGGATCAGAAAAATATCATGAATAAAATGTTTTGTGTAAATTTAGCTTAATTTATTTAACTCCTGCAGCATTTTTTTATAGCTTACATTTTCATAATTATTTCCCAGGTCTATTACTTTATACTTACCATCTGAAGCTATATGAGAAATTTATAGCCTTTACATTTGCAACAAATTCATTCTGTCAAATGAAGTAATTAATTCTGTGCCACAGGCTCATTAGTCAGACAGATCACTCCCAGCTAGTTCTTTACAATTTGCAAACTCTCATTTTCAGAAATGTATCTTGCTTGAGTTTTATGGAACAGAGTAGAAATTTCTTTTCCAGAGCTCTTTGTAGACAACAATAAACTTTGTACATCACTCATCTCTCCCCCAAACTGATTCCATATTATTCAAGTTACCAGTTCCGATCTTGATTTCATTTTCAAAGAAAGGTAAAATATTCATGAGATCTAAGAGATTATTAAAACCCTTCCAGACCCTAGATCAGGCCTGAACATATACCATCATTTTACATCTCCGCATTTATCAAACTTTTTGTCTGCGTTAGTGGATGTTCTTTATTAGAAGCCAATGAAAACCTGACATGAATATCAAAATTCCCAAAACACCTTTCTGTATCATTGATCATGGACATTTAGCTAGGGAAGCAAGGCCATAAAGCTTTCCCAAAAATATATGGATTTAATTAGGCAACCAAAGCCATAGTGAGGATTGACTCTTAGGTAATATGGAGAAGCTCCTAATGCAGTATCTGGTGCTCATAATGGGAATAGCTCAAGGTTTCATCCAATGTCATGGTGTGTAAGGCAGTTGAGTATATTAACCAAAGGATGTTAGGGATCTAGTGAATCATAGTTTCTCTGACACATTATATTTGCTTTGGGTCATCAAATACATCACCTGCCATATGACATTACAGACCATGTTCAAGTAAGGGGCTCAATGTGGTATAGCAGGAATATTCTAGCATTTGGGTTACTTTTTCTCGGTCATTCATATCTAAGAAAAAGTTTTTGCTTTGACCTTGATGTTTTGTTTGCTAACATATATTATTGCTCAGTTATTTTTTATTTAAAGGACATGTATTAATTTATTGCCTCTGACTTGTAAAGAATGAACCCATGGCCCATGATTGGACCAAAGGTAAGCTGTAGTAATGTATCCTTATATCCAAGATATACATCTTCAGTTTTGTGTTTGAACTTAGGTTCTGCTGAAATTGCACATTTGCTGTTTATGCAATAAGAGGATGTCTCCTAGAGGGATATTTCTAAGCACCATTTTGATTTGTTTCAGTTTGCTTTGTTGTTGATTTCCATTTAAATTCCATTTCTTCTTCACTGTTTTTTTCAATTCCACTGATTTTTCGCCATTGAAATAAATCATTATCAGTAGTTATAGATCAGTTGAAAACAGACATTTCATAGTGTTTTCCATTTATGTTTTCCTTCTATTTCAGATCAATATCCGGAAATCTTTTTCGACTGTGGCAAAGACACAGGACCAACTCCCTAGGGAATAATGGTTTATGCCAGCATGAGGCAGGTGAACACTTTCAGGTGATAAAATTCACTTTGAACAGTTTTCCAAAGAGGTGACAATGGCCATAGCAGTAAAAAAGCAGTTTTTCCAGTGTTAAACAGTCAGAAAGCTTTTGACTTTTATAAATATCCCCCTAGAGTCATAATAGTCAGTGGGAGGAAGCAACAAAGGGTAGCTTGTCCTTTATGAGGAGAGATAGTGAGATGACTAACTTAGTAGACCCAGACTACCAAAGTTCCGATGTCCTCTTAGAATCCCCTAAAGGTATAGACTATTTTCTGGAAGTGAGATGCTTATTTTCTGTAACGATTGTTACTAAGGCTATTTTTGTACTGTCTGCCTTATAAACAGTTACTGCAGTTGTATGTTTTATACCTTTTACTCTATTACTTTATGGGGAAGGAGTAAACAGTTGATTGTGAGTTTCATAAAATCAGGTGAGATATTAATTATATTAATGAGGGTCTGGCTGAGATGGGTTGGATATTAAAAAGATAATGACTAAAGTCAGAATTGTTGTGTAAAGGTATGAATTAGCCAGCTAAAGATGGGCGCAATAGACTGCTACTGTCGCCGTTACTGTTAGTAATAAAGGAACACTCCAGCCAAAATTGAAAAAACGCATTTGCTAATTTATACTAATTACTAACTTTTAGTAAATGTGTTTTTTTTTTCAATTTTGGCCAAAAAGTACACTTTCTTACCTGTAAAGAAGTGCTGTCCAGTATTTCCTTGTTGCAGACTCCATCTTCTATCTATGCTGGCATGACATCATCAATGCGTCTTCCCTTGATGACGTGCACGCTCTCCCATGTGACTATTAGGAAATTCTGATGTGGGGCTTCACAGGGAAAGCGGCTGCAGAGGAGAGCGCACTTCAGATGGACTGCCTGAACCGGACACCATAGAGTCACCAGCACAGAAAGCAGATGGAGTCTTCAACAAGGAAGTGCTGGACAGCATTTCTTTACAGGTAAGAAAGTGTATTTTTGGCCAAAATTGAAAAATAAAACACATTTACTAAAAGTTTGTAATTAGTATAAATTACCAAATGCTTTTCTTTCAATTTTGGATGGAGTGTTCCTTTAAAATTGTCGTGGTCGTGGATTAGCTATGGCAATCTGCCGTTTGAGAATTCAATAGTCAAATTCTCATTTTAGCAAATAACCCCCAATGAGAGAAACTAAAATGGGCTGGATAAAAGGAACTCCTCTATGGATTACTGTGTTATGCATCGCTAAGTTTGCTGAATACCTGAATATGGGGAAGTGGCAAATTCACACTTTTAGGTGACAAATTGGACTTTAGTCAGTAACCCCTTAAAGTATGTATCAGAAAGACAAAGAACCAACAGAAGGGCAGATATATATTCTGGCAAGAATTAGCAGTAATAAAGATCTATGCAGAGCAAATTGCACTCGCTGAACAATCATTACAGTTTGTTCTTTTTCTTATCGTTTAACTAAAGCTTCTATCACCAAAATTATTCATTTGTATTTTATGGGAGCGTTTTCTTTTAAATGCTCTGCTCTTTTTACATCCTTGGCAAAAGCAGCGGAGATATTAATGTAATTTATTAATAATAATCTGAATTGTTACAAATGAGTTTTAGAACGCAATATAATGCTTCCTGATGGTTTCCCTTAACACACTGAGCTCATCCTACTTAACCTCATTAAATGTAATAATTCTGTGTTGTTGTCACTTTCCCCATTTCCCTTGATATTCACGGTACAGATTGTCTATTTATAATGTTTCATGTTCCAGAACTCTAAGTGAACCCAGGACTAGAAACACAATAATAGCTCACCCGCAGCACTAGTAACCATATATGTTACATAAGATTCTCAGGCACTGAGAGATAATTAGGGGCATTTATCAAAAACAAAGTCACCAGTAACAAACACTGAGTATATAAAATATCTATCAGATGAGAAATATGTGAGGAGCAGCATATGTATAAATTTACACAATGCCTCACTATTATGTATTTCATTCTTCTCATTTGGGGGACTCTCTCAGACTTGGCTCATTTCATTTTTAAAGAGAGAAAAAGCATCTGTAATCTCCAAAGCCCTTGTCCTGGTCAGCTCCATTCCCTTGTGGTCTTTGCAGAACTTTGGATTTCCTGTATTTCTCTATGATCTCACCATCAGTCCACTGGTTCCTGAATAAATCACCCCTATGTATACAGTCAGTGCACCACGAGAAAATTCATCTCCCTCTTGACTTTGGCTATTCATCAAAGTTCAAATTCGCCTTGCATAGTATCTTCGCGTCTCTTCACGTCAATACGATTAGGAAGTCACGAATTCACTTCTCCTTATTCATGAAGCAGAGGACAGCATCAGATGCCATTGCATGCATAGTGCGGCGTAGTCAGTTGCACAATAATAGGATGAGAAGTCATGAGGAGTGAGGAGAATTCCTCTAGTGAAGGGCAGTGACGTCAGTCTCACCATATCCCACTAACTGTATATAAGTGAATTATACATATTTTTATGTCACCTTGTGCCTAGTTCATGTTTAATAGTAGACTGATTTAGTTGCAGTCACTTTTGAAGGAATTATTGCCTTACGCAACATTGGAGCCCTACCATCAAACCCTTCAATTCGCCACTCTTTTGTGGTGAAAGCAAACAGGTGAATTTGCAGCAGTACACCCTGCCCCTTTGACAGACTCTGTCGCAAGCTGAATATCTGAATTACCTGTGCACGCGCATGCAAATTGATGCGAAGAGCTCCATAAGTCCACAACTAGAGTAAGCATCAGAATTGGTCACGAATTCATCACATTGCAGAGATACGGAGTTGGAGAAGATGCGAATGGATGAGAATACGGACATTTATGTGACTGTTTGGACTTTGATGAATAACCCCCACTATGTTAGGAGGATTGACATCCTAGGGGGAATGTTTCTAGGAGATGCTTTATTCAGCCAGGTATCTGATGAGTAATAGATCAGACTGCGGTAGTATTTTGAGGAAAGGAATGGATGAAATAGTACACAAACTTATTATCTGTATTTTCTAGCAGCTGAACTCCATAGGTTGCTTACAGGAAATGCAACAGTTCAATATGCCATTAAGATTGGGCTGTGGCTCAGCATTTTCACCCCAATAAGTGGCTAACCAAATAAGATTGGCGTAGGAATTTAGCACATATATAATTTATGCTAACTACCAGGAAGTCCTTCCTCAAGTGAAATTATAGATGCTTACAAGTCATGCCAAAAATTTATCCTACTTGTGTCAATTAAGGCCACAGCTCCTCATTTACAGGGCCGGTTTCCAACATCTAGTGGCCTGTTTGAAACCGCACATTAATATCTTTTCATAAAACATTTAAACATTGTAGCACCACAGCATAATACAAAGCATATACAGTTTAGTATGCCTTAACTGCTTCTTAACTGACAAAGTAAAAAAGAATATAAACTAAAGCACAAGCTAAATAAAGGAATAGGGCTTTTGGTAAAGGTAGGAAATACATACATGGGAATATACAGTAGGTTTGAAGGCTTCATAGTTGTGGCAGGTGTTTATTGTTGCGAATGAAAGCAGTTAACTGTGATACTACTTCTATTGTGATACCAAAAATGCCTAGAGAGCATTACTCTTCCTTTAGATTTTGTCAATGAAAACATTTTTCAATTTTGCCAATTGTAATGTTTGGTGTTAGCTCAGTTTTCACATTCAGGGGAATTTATTATTAAAATGATTTCAACCATTTTGATTCATTTCACCTTGTTTCACTGTTAATTTTCAATTCCACGGATACTGATTTATATATACATTTTTGGCCTCAAAATAAACCGATATCGATAATGATCGATTTTTCTATTAGATCCATTTTCCATTTCAGATGTTGATTATCCCTTTTATTGCAAAAAAAAAAACAAAAACGTTTCCATCTGTGGAGTGACTCCATAGGAAATAATGATTTATGTCAGCTTAAGGCAGATTAACACTTTTGAATGATAAAATTGACTTTGAACAGCTTAAGCGAAAACGGCAATAACAATAAAAATGGGCTTCTCCTTATTGTTAACGGGTTAAAAAAACCTTATGAGGTTTGTAAATATTCCTCGAATTCTTCTGTAAAATGTAGGCCAGAGTTCATTGAGTATGTGAAGGAAGTATTCCTGGGCAAAAGAGGTCCTTTCCTGCATTTCAGATTTGTGCTAAGAATGTTTCAACTTTTTAACTAGTCACTTTAGTTTCTAGTTTTCAAGGATTGCTTCATTTCCATTAGGAAATTTCGGTTTGGAGCAAAACTATTTATGTGATATGATCCTATAAACATTTGTAGAAACTTTGATAATATTTATTTAGAAAGGATTGTAAAAGGTGAAAATAAATTGCAGGATTTTATTGCTTTTAAATTAAAGGTTGCCTTATTTCTACCAGGCATCTAGGTGAATTATGATTTTTCTCCCATAAATTGTTCCCAATATTGTTTTGATTAGTTATTTATTGTTTAACTGGAAGAATTCACTTAGTTTATGCTGTAGGCACCGTTTGGATCTCTTTATGTGCCAGCAGTAAGTCATTCAGGGCTCAGTTAATAGGGAAAGTAAATTTATGGCTGCAGGGTAGCCTAATGGATACTGGAGCATGATCTGACCACGTGGAACAGGAAAACATGCAGTAGCCTCCAAAATTCTATATCATAATAATCAAATAAAGTTGCTCTATATAGATATATTTACGGTATTTCCTTTCAATTTCTAAATATACTTACTGTAGATTAAATCCTAAAAAGTCTTATAATATTAACTCAGGCAGTGCTTGAGCTCAAATTATAATCTTAAAATGTCATTATTAATCCATGGATTGTGCTATATATAATGTGTTTGGCCTATCTGGTGTGTGCAGGTCAGTCTACTATCTACTTTTACCAAACAAAAGACAGAAAACCCATATAGTTGTGCACACTAAAAAACTTTTTACTTTATTAATAATCAATGAAAACAAAAATAAGGAAACAAATTGCAAAAGAAACACTTAAAAACATTTAAAAACAAAAATGTTCACTTAAGAACATATATATTATCTAGACAGAGGGAAATCCATAGATATAGATATCATAATCTTACCGATAGACAATCAGTCAATTGTTCACTCTGATCCATAAAAGATATGACACAGATCTATTTA